>JAUCNO010000353.1:5695590-5716570 GCA_032353835.1 Enteromius viviparus
TGTGAACAATGTTTGAGAGAAATGGTAATATTGTGTATCTGGAATGAATTTTAGATCTTTAAGTCCATCTCATGAAATAATCGGAGCAGAAACAAAGGTGTTGCGTTTATATATTTGTTGAGTGTAATTACAAAGCCTCAAATTAACTAGATTAATTTTTTTTTTAATCGAGTCTCTACTTAAAATACATTATTGTCATTGTTTGGTCTTAAAATGCTCCCAAATAATACATTTTTGTAAGACATGTTTCTAAAAAATGTCCTAAATCTAATCCATATCCGGGAAACCGCCCCAATATGTTTAATTGTCAAAATCTGTTCACTGTGATTCAGTGCTTTAAACAACAAAAGATGGAAAAGTCAATGAGGTGAATACTTTTTATAGACCCTGCTATAATGAGACGGGAAATTACCAATCATTAGCATAATTTTCTAACTGCTGAATTGATTTCGCCCCTTTTGTTTTGTCTTACAACCCAAAGTTCTACCATTTAAAAACAAATGTTAGCTCACAGTCCTAAAAATCATTCATATTGTCTGAACAAATCAACTGCGTCCAGAAAACGAAACAAAATTCTACATGCAAGAAAAAACAGCCCTTTTTAACTAAGGGAAGAGGTAATTACACAGCCCACATACAGAGATAAGTGTTCATTGAGCAATAAGAGCCCAAATATTTGCATTTAACACCTAATGAACACTAGAATTGATTAAAAGCAGAATAAGTAAGGCTATATTGCATGATGAAGACATGCATGAAACAAGCAGCACTAAACAACAATTACTTAGCAGCTAGGTCTCCATCCGAAGATGCGAATTTAACTTCATAGAATTAGAAATGTTAAAAACTAAATTGTGAGCCAAAGAGAACTAAATTGTGACTTTCTGTTACACTGGCGCTAAACATCATAAAGAAAAGTGGGAGAAGACACTGAATATTATAATGTGCATCTCAGAGCAGACAAAATACGATGTTTGCAGTCACTGGTTTCATGGATGCCTGCTGTATAACAGTTCTGGGAGGCAATTGTTAAGGAAGTATGACGGACTTGTAAGTATGACCATAACAAAATTTCAGATGCTGTGCAATAAGATCGGTTTTCTGGTTTGTCAGGTTTTGGCATCACATGGCTTTTTTGATGCACAGAGAAATTTATTCTGCAAATGCGTTTCCATCATCCATTATTCAAGACAAAAAACACATCAAACCAGCTTAAACACTTTTTAACAAACAAAAGGGATTTTTTTTACCCTTTATTTGGGTTTTCCATCACTTGTTTTTGAAGCGATATTTCTAAATGCACATTAAAACATAGCTAGTGTAGTTACTTTCAAAATGCAATGTTTGGATCTCTGTTATTTAATATATTAATGTTTTCTTAAAAATGTTCAAAATGACCAACAGTAAAACAGAGCCCTGACAAGCCACCAATGAAGCGTTCTCAAGAAGATTTAATTACAACAGGCAAAATGAATGTGAAGTTAACAGGTGAATCAAGTGCATCATGGTCAAGGCAGAAGCCAATCTAAATATGTAGCATTTATGTGGGAGGTTAACGTGAGCAAGAGGTCACTTTGATCTATTGAGATTTTAATATTTATACTACTCAATTTTGAAAGAGAAAATAGGTCTGTTGTATCAACAGAAACAAGGTGCTGAGGGAACAGGGTATAATCTAAGGTTATGCTTGTATAAACACAGCAGTCAGAAAGTAACGAGAAACCCTGTTTCGTTGCTTATCGTTCACACCCTCATGCCTGCTCTCAGCTCAGACTTCGCTGCCTTCATTGATTATTCTATTAAGAAAGGAAATGCAATGGGATTGCGGGGGGGGGAGGCAAAATAAGAGGTTGCACTGCCACTAACCTTCTCAAAAAAAAAAAGGGCAATGGTGGTTGCATTCAGAGCATGTACATGCTCCACAAGGAGAGCTGAGACCTTTGCGGCTTTGATGACTCAATATGGTAGAGATTCTGTGCATCACATTAAAGCAGGGGGTCATTCTTTCCTGAGAATAACCTTTTGCAGGCTTAAATTCTGGATCTCCTGATCCGTCTTCAATCTAAGACTTTAAAAACGTTCTCCAGCACAAAGCTTGGCGTGAATCGAACGCCATCTGGATGCATCCTAAGCAACTATAGGGAGGATCAAACTCGCTCTGCGAATTTGCAAGGGAGGATTCCCTGCTGTTGCACGAAGGCTTAGCGTCTTGCTGAACAATCAGTCCAATGGGATAAAGGTCAGGATGGGAGGACTGGAAGACAAGACATGGTTTGGAGGCCCGAGGATGGAAATTCAGGTAGCTCTCACCAGCCCCATGTGGCATCACATCACTTAATGAAATGAACTCCCCTGGCTGTTGCGAAACTGGTTTAGCCCACCTCTGTAGACTCATCAGCAGAAAAGCAAGGCTTAATGGGGTTCGCTGATTAGATAACAACCACAGTGATACGACTGATTGGGTTAGACAGGCTTGGTTGAAAGGGGCTGCTGAGGTTAGACATTCATCACCTAGCAACAGTAAGCTTGATCACAAGATTCAACCAGCTTTTTAATGTAAATGTGGTCATTTGCAAGTCTCATTCCGTTTCTGCTACAAAGACGTCACAGCTGGATATATGATGCAGGTGCCATCTGGCTGCCTCCTCTTTTTAAGTGCAGACATTTCATAACACTGATATCTTGATGGAACTAGTTAGCTCATACATAAGGAAAATTCTGTTTATTCATGTATATGTACACTACGGTTCAAAGTTAGATGATTAAAAACATTTAACATTTAGCATTTAGCATTTAGCAAGCATGTATTAAATTGACCAAAAATTCCACTTATGATACAAAATATTTAAATTTCTATAATTTTCATCAAACAACCCTGAAAAAATTGATGTTTTCTCAAATATATTAAGCAAAAGAATGATTTCTAAAATATGTGAACCTGAAGTAATAAGTGCTGAATATTTAGCTTTGTCACAACAGAAATAAATTACTGTATATTTTAAAATGTATTTGGAAATATGAAACACTTATTTCAAATAAGCATACAATAGAACTTACATTATGTTTTAATATTGCTGCTTTACTGTATTTCTGAGCAAATAAAAACACAGTTTGGATAACAAAAAACATAAAACATATTGTGTGTTTATACAAAAACAAGGGAATGTTAATCAAACAATAATAAATTATTTCTTCTTTCTGCAGTCCGTAACTTTTTAGTGTTTAAAATTGACAACATTTATATAATAAGCAAGTACACCATTTGCTGTTTCAGGTAGGCACTGCTGTGGAATAGTCCAATATAGTGAGAAGTAGTTCCAGCTACAATGTTCTTCAAGAGACGCACGCAGTTCTGTATATTAATCACTAGAGCACCAAAAGTTATGGACTGCAGCTTTAAGTGAGGCAGTTTAAAGTAGCTTACAGTGATTCAGTGGCGACGACTCTCTCGGCCAAGCCATAAAGCGTATCACTAGCTGTCAGGACCACCAGCTGACTGAGATGAGGACTGGGGACCTTCTCCTTCCTTTCCTCAGGAGATGCATGAGGACCCGTGTTCTCCCCTCCAGCCTCCTGCAAAAAAACAACAACAACCAACATTTAGACCCCAAACCTGTCCATTCTGAAGTAATAGAACTGAAAATATTCAGCAAATTAATACAATCTCCACTAAAAGACAATCAGGGGAATCAAAAATGAAAAAGGAAACAAAATGAAAAAAGGTTTTTTAAAAAAACAACAACAACATCCACTTGCAAAGCAAGTGTTGAGACCTACTTGCTGCTTTTTAAACCAATAATCTACATCTGCTATGTAATTATTCAGAAAAATTTTAAGGAGTTTAACTAAATGTTTTTCCAACACTATTAAGTAAGCCAAAGCCGCTTTTTTAACTACCTCAGAGGTTTTCAGCTATAATAAAAGTAATGAGTAAATGAGCTGTAAAATGAGAACAAATACAGCATAAACAACAAATTGAATTTAACAAGGGACTGTGAATTCTGCCACCAAATGATAATGCTTTTTTCCTTATGTAAATTAGGACTGCACACGCTTCTGCTTTACCATCATCCCGTGCGGGGCAAAATGTGGTGGTAAGGTGAAACGTCTTTGCTGCTCTCAATAACCATATTCAAGAGTCTAAAGAAAACAAATTATGGAACAGTATGACTCACACAATGAACAAATCATGCTGTATATTTATTCACTTTTACTTTAACCGAAATCCATTTTAGATGTGATCACAAGCACTATATAATTAACCTGTAAACCAACAGTCTCACTCCAACTCATCTTAAGGTACCCCTTTTTAGTCACTTTTCAACGTGAAGGGTCGTCCATTGTTTTCAGTTGTTTAGCTTTATGTAATGGTTTGCATGCATATATACATTATATATATATTTTTTACTTTTATTTGAGCACGAACCCCACCCCTGCCCTAAACCTACTCTGAACAATATAAAACACACACAAGCAAATGTAGTCGCAGGTATTTATTGCACAAACTAATCATAAACAAGTCGTGTCACATTCTAAGTCTTCTGAATCCATACAAACTCTTTATGCGAAGAAGAGACTAAAAATGATCCCGCTCCGTTAACACGCTCACGTCTCGTTCAGAAAATAAACTCCCATGATGTAATCAGTCACGAGATACACAAGAGCCAATAGTATTTTACAACAGTATGATGTAATCGATCATGAGACACACAAGAGCCAATGGCATTTCACAACCAACGCTGACATAGCGGCATTTTTGCACAAACTGCAGCAGCGCACAGGAAGTACATGGAAGATGAAGACAGTGACCACATCTATTTCTCTCACAAACCAATTGTTTCGCCTAAAAAGGCTTAGAATATTAATATTTTTTAAATACATTATGACTGTGGTTGTTGTCTCTTGTGTTTTATTGACACATGGCAGGTTTAGGGGCAGGGTTTGGGTTACGTGCTCATAAATGTGTAAATAATAACATTTTAACAAATCTGTTTTGATTGTTTACATTGAAAAATCACACCCCTACATGTATGAAACAACATGTCATTGTTTTACCCGATAAAATTTAACGATAAAATTTAAAAATTATCGCGTCGGCGTATTGATGCTAATGGTTTCCTACTTAAAACAACAAAGGACCCTTCAAGTCAAAAAGTGACTAAAAAGGGGGACCTTGACCGTCAAAAAGCGATGCAATAGAGTCTTGATCAAGTGTCAAAATGTGACGAGTTGGAGTGAGACTGTGTTGTGTAAACAGTGTCCCATTTAAATTTGCTAACCTGTATTTTTCACATTAACTACAGTGAACACCAGCAACACCATACTGACTTTTTTTCTGTGAATGAGGAAAGGATGAAAAAAAATGGATTTGGGACAAGGGTGAGCAAATAATGAAAATGTTAATTTTCAAGTGAACTACTCTCTTTTCAATTCAGAAAAAAAGATAATCAGTTCTAAAATGTGGGTGTTGTTAAAACGGCTCACATGACCATAAGGAATCATCACACTAAACATGGAAATTGGTTTGGGATATCACAACATTGCAATGCAATTTGAACTTCGCCTCTCCGTCATTAATATTCAAAGCCTTATTTCCCAATATCCTTACACAAACCTATTAAGGTCATATGTGATTACAGCTGAAGTGCTGCCTGTACGGATACGTGTATTACATTCTACATGAATTAATCATACAACTTGATTTGGTACATGTGTAGACATCTCCCTGTAGAATTAAACCGAGGTCCAATCCTGTCAGCATGCATTGTTTGCAGACTTACAAGAGCATTTACTGTTAATTAATATGTGGGTGGAAAAATATAGCAACAACATTGTTTCAAAGACCTATTAGTAACACTAATTATCACTTTTACTTAAGTGGGTAAGATCTCAGGAAAGCAACTGTGTCGTCAGTAAGAGTAGAGTAATAAAAATAGAAAATAGTTATTGTGACTGTTTTGATTAAAATAACTGCAGCGTTGTTGAACATAATTATTTTGAAATAAGTCTTTTAATAAAATCCTTAGCACCAAATTGTCTACTTTTCACCTTTCTTTCTTGATGATAATAAAAAAACTTGAAGAGCAAATAACAAGCAATTCAGCATCAGTGAATTCTGAATAAGGGGTCTACTTACTGTCTGCACTTAAGTCTAAATACCAACGATCTTGGGATACACAACATCATAACAAAACATGCATTTTGAGGCCATTTCCTGGTAATCAGTTCCACCATGCACACTGCACAAAGCAATATCAATCTTTTCTCCAGAGTAATGTATTCAGAGCAACATAATTATACGTCCACTATAAGACATTCATCCTTACAATGAGATCAGAACAAATGGCTTCCAAAAGCATATACTGTATATTTTGATTGATCTGATTGGTTGAAATCACTGTCCATAGTAATCAATGTGTTTATGAAATCACCTTTAAAAGACAACCTAAAGGCAAGTGGAGCACACAATATTTGATGAAATGTAAGGTGAAATGCCAATGATAGAGACCTCTTAGAAATTTTACACATAAAATGGCTAGAATAGATAAAAGTTTTCAATCCCTTCTCTTCAACTTCGTTTTCGTTTAAACCATTTAACCACAGTGGACTTAATTTGGCTTTTTTCCTTCTTCAACAGCATAAACTTATAAAAAGTCTTAATAAATGCCGCTGACTGCAGGGAAATCCTGAAGGACAACCAGATAGTGTCTCCAAGACACCTGCGACTTGGGATATCATTTGTCTTCAAGTGAGCCAAAGTGTAAAAGCCAAAGCTACTTAAAAACAACAACGTTAATGTCCTGGAGAAGCCAAGTCATAATCCAGGTCTCAATGCAGTTGAGAATTTATAGCTGGACTCTGGATTTCCACGAAGCCTGCTGATCCTGAGCAGTTGTGCACAAAAGAATGAGAAACTGCAGTGTCCAGATGTGGCTGACAGATACCTACAGTATCCACACAGACTAAATACTGCATCTGCTAAACACAGACTAGACATTTGTTCTCTTTGACGTGAAAGAATATTTTCAGGTGCCACAGAAGCCGAAATAAACCATGAAACAAAAACTGACACTTTTTACAGTCACTGTATATTCTAAAAATAGAAGTGTTTATATCCAGCGCTCTCCAGTTTGTCTGAAAATAATATGAAAGCAGACAAATGTAACCTCCTTTTCTCCCAAGCGTAACTTTTTTAGCAAAACCCTGTGGATGACAAAAACGTAGCAATCGTGAACATGCGCAGAGTTTTTCTGGCAGAGCATTTCGAGTTCCTTCATCTTCATCTGGTGTCTTCAGCCAAGAAGCCCTTCCCTTCAGCAGTTCTACTCACCGGTCAGATTCTTCCCACTATTTATGGCTCTGACCTTTACAGTTTCTCCTTTAAAGATCCTTTTCAATCTCCCGTCTGTATGCTACAGGGTGTCTAGTGTCTTTGAAATGTGGTACTTCTGTTATACTGCAGGACTCAAAATGATTACTGATGAGCTCGGCTGTGTGTGTGATTGAAGTGTTTCACGACGACCATCTAATAAAAGGATTACAACAACATTAGGTGGTATAAGGTGTAATATACCACAGTACCTTGTAGAATTTATTTAATTTAAGATCTATGAACTGAAATGATCCTAGTGCACTCTTTCTTTTTTTTTTTTTTTTTCCCTAAAGGCACGAGAGACTCTGAAGCCAGCTGGAAGATCAAAGATTCAGCTTTTTGGCAATCAGACTAAATGATGTTTGGTGTAAGCCAAACACATCAGAAACATGCCATCCTACTGTGATGGCAGCATCTCGCTGTGAGGATATTTCTCTGCGGCAGGACCTTGTGGAAGTTGAGAATTTAGTTTTCGCTGGAAACTCAACAAAGAAATTGCTCTTTTATTAAAAAACCATGCAGTAATTTGTATTTTTTGAATAATATACGGAATTAAACACTTTATAAATGAAAGGTCTAGCTTAATTATTTGCTTTTATGATTTGAAACCTCATGGAAGCAGACCAAGAAGATAAGATTATTCATAACAAATGTTAAGTCTGGCATCTGTGCGAAAACAGCTGCTTCACATTATAAAACAAGAAAAGAAGCAGACATAAAATGATTCAGATTTATTCAAACTGCCTACTTGGAAATGCTCACACCTTTTAATAACAAGCACATCCAGCTCTTCATATTGACATTCCTCCGTGCTACTTTTAAAATACATGCATGTGATTGCAATAATGCCGTCCTGCCAGCTGAAAGAGAGTATTTTAAGTATAAAAGATACCAGCTGACAAATTATACTGTTGCAACAGTGTATACCTTTATGTTTCCCAGACCTAGTAAAAGATGAATTCAAAGCCCTGAGAAGACCTAAAGAAACCTGATGGAGTCTCAAAAGCAACTTCATCTTGAAAAGAGATTTATCAATAAGACAATGGCCCCATGCATCCAGCCAGAGGCATAAAACAATATTAATATTCAAGTATCTGGATCTTAATCCAATGTATAGGTGGTCGTGAAATAAAAGGCTTGTCAATCTCAATGCAACCAGGACTGAACAAAAAAATAATAATGTATACAGTATACAGTTGTTGTTACTCCTCACTTGTAAGTTGCATTGATTACATAAACGAATGTAAATGTAGTCATATTATTATGCAAACTTTCAGGGCATTCTAAATATGTATAGAGTAAACCATATGCATTAAACAACTGCTGAATGGTATCTGAGGTTAACCCTTATCCATTGAGATCAACTGTAATGAGGTTAACATTAACATTCTGTTCCTGTTAGAATAAACATGAAAGGGGATAATGGGATTACTAGGCTTACCACGCATAAATCGGAGATTAAAGATGAATAAATTCCCTTTGAATTCTACTGCAAAACTTCTCTAACGATACAGCCAGAAATTACAAATGTGCTTAAAACACTATCAGCTGTAAAAATTCACTGAACATCAGAGGTGTTGTGCTGATAATGACCCATAGGATAATCGACTTTGTGAGAAAGATAATAGAAAAAGTCTCCCTAAATGACTGCGTGCAAATGAACAGTCACTTTACTATGACTGCATGCCAATGCACAAACTCAGAACAGTCATTACTGAAGTTAAATTAGGATCTTGTGGGTGCATGACCCTCAAATTTAATCGTGATGCTACTTTGCCTTAGAAAGAAGCCTAATAATCAAGAATATTAGAGCTACTATTTAAAAGAACAGTCTTTTTATTTTACACTGTAATTTATTCATATAAACTTACATGCATACATATATATATATATATATATATATAGTTTTTTTCATATATTTTAATATATATATATTTTTTATTTTATATGTAAACAACCCAAACTTCTGAATTATTGTGTACATAGCACATTAAACTTTTTTTCCCGCCATCAAGAAATTATTTAAACCACATCAAAATAATGTACTTTAATATATTAACAACTATATACAGGAAGTGCATTTCATTTGGACATCAATTGTAATATAGAAGCTTGTGGAAATAAACTTACACAGTCAACAAAAGTTTAGGACCAATTCAAGTTTACAAGTTTAGGTAATGTGCACATCCTTGCCAAAGCAGGGTTAGATAAAACGAATAAGGTGCAATCATTTACACTTTACGATCATCTTATTAAAATTAGGCTGATATGAAATTTCATAGCTCAGTTTTTTTGCAGTTTCACAGTATGTCTGCCTTTGGGAAGTTAACATTATATCACACAAAGATGTCTTACTTTCGAAAGAGCCATGCATGAGTAACTACAAGGATCTGCAAAAGGTACGTGGCTTAAAATACAGCTAAGACAAAACAGGAAATAGATTTGTCAGACGGTCCTGCATAAAAACGCTCATTTATCTGCATATGAATATAACTTTGCAGACTTTGTTGGCTTAGCATCTCTTTTTTTAGTTTAAACATCTACGGCTAATCACAACGTATGCTAAAGAGATACTACAAAAACCATTACTTTTACTGGACAATAAAACTGTTATAAGACTATTATGATAATGATGCCTCATGCTGGTAAAATGAATAATCTGTCAGATAGGAAGTGCAAGGCACACCAGGGTGCTACTGAAGACCTGTTTTATGTGTGAACTCATCTTTTAAAAGAGAACGCTGCAGTTTACGGACACGAATCCCATAGCCCCTACTTACCTACTGTATAATCATATTAGCTTCATCTATAAAAGCAATCAAACACACCATCCGCGGATCTTAAATCTACTTTTCGCCTACCAAAAGACCACGAGCACAACTTCCAAGACGAGGGATACATAATTAGACAATTTTGCAAGTGTAATAAGAAACACATAGGAATTAATATACAGTGAAAAAATATACATCTGCATTGCATTCTCCATTATAGCCTATTTGTAGAACTTTATCAATTCATGATTTCAAACTTAACATCATGTTTGCAGTCAGAATCACCACTTGTGATTCGATACGAGTCCTGCTCATCACTGTGATGGAACCTGGGCTCATTCTTCTTTACAAAACTGCTTTAACTTTGACAGATTGGGAGCTCTTCAAGCATGAACCGCTCTATTCAGGTCCTGCCACATCATCTCTATAAGGTTCAAGATGGCACTGTGACTAGGCCACTCTTTCAATTTAGCTTTTTTATAAGACGTTCCACTTCTGGAAATATCTTCTAGCTCATTTCTTACATACGTATACGGTCTTACTGTACTTTGTACTATGGTTAAAAACAATTCTGTGAGAGTAATACGGGCCAAATCCATTTTCTTGGCACACGAGCTGCACATTACTGCTCAACAATTGTTTGCTTTGACAAAGTTCAATTATTTTCTGTCATAACTGGACACGACACAGATGTTGCCAATAAAATGGTTTTAAATGCTGAACGCTGATTCAGTCAATCTGAAGAAAAAAGATTGAACTCAATAGAAATGAGCTTCTTCAGCACTTTAGCTCAGTGCGAACAATATTGGTGGTTAATAGCTAGTGTATAGTGTAACCTCTGTAAACCGGACCAGAAGGAATCATACAGTACTATGATTTATCACTGTAACTATCTGGATGCATTAAAATGCGCCAGGCTTCATAATTGTCATCTTATCTGGCACTAAAGTTACCTTGAAGCTAAAATGTAAAGGGAAAATGGGTCATCAAACTAATATTTAAAGAAGAAAAAAAATCAATACCTCATTTCAAAACGGTAACTTTTTCATGAATTTTGGTTGACTGAAAATAAACTGAAGGCTAAGGCGCTTCTATAACCAGAGCTCAGGCTGGGGTTTATTAAAAGGAAAAGAAAAGACAGAGAGTGAAAAAAAGAAATGGAATCTGATAACACACAAGCGAAATACCCGCAATGGTCTAGCATTCGCCACAGCCTCAAAATGCTTAAATCTAATCTGCTTCTAGAAAGGGAAGAAAAAGAGCATGAGTGGGAATGGTAAGGCCAGGAATAATCCATTTCATTGTGAACATAACCGAATTTAATTACAAAGCCCTAACAGCGAAATATGAGTTTGCCCCAAATGAAATGAATCGCTCAGACTTAACTCTGCGCTAAATAACAATGAAACTTAAAGAAAAGGCTTATATTTTGCTCTTATTGAAAGCATCATAAAATAGGATCCTGAAAGATAAAGTGGTATTTCAGTGTTGCGTGAAAACTGTTGATAAAATTCCAAGCGACTTATTAACAATTATGTGTAAATGAGGGTAGATAATGCATGTCTAATTACAATCCGCTACATGTGCAATTATTCATTGGTGATCAGTTGAAAGCCAACTGCTGACCCAAACGCACTCGTAATAATTCACAGCATAGTGATTTAATTGACACGCACTTCATCAAGTGCTTCAACAAAATCAACACACAAAATACATATTCAATCAAGCATTATGCAAAAGCTCAAAGTGTCAGGCTCCTGACATGGCCATATTTAAAATATTGACTGACAAACTCGATGAGGGAATAGACGCAATTAATGCGCACCAAACCAAACGAAATCTCTTGCTGCAGGCACATTTGATCACATTATGCATTTATGCTTATTAAGCTTCTAATCTTGTTTTTTTTTTACTTTTGGGACAGTGCAGGAAGCTGCAAACACAATTTTACCCCTTTATGGACAAAAAGGTAAGGTCACAAACTGTACAGTATTGCTCTTAAGTATGATCTTTTGTGCTGTGCACAGAGAAACTCAGTCTTGGTCACTTTAACATAGCGTGAAACACAATTCTATAAAAATATAAATCCCATACACATCCATTATACAGTTATATGTGACCCTGGAGCACAAAACCAGTCATTAGTAGCACGCTATATTTGAAACAATAGCCAACAATAAATTATATGGGTCAAAATTATTGATTTGTCTTTCTTTTACACATTAACACACACATTAGCACATTACCCAGGTTCTAGAAAGACTTAATTGGCTTCCTGTGAAACAACGAATACAGTACAAGGTTTTGTTGTGCGTTTATAAAGCTGTGCATGAGTTGGCCCGGAATATATTAAGGACTTGGTGTGTATGAACTCTGCCAGAGCACAAAGGTACTACAATTGTCTTAATTTGTTTGTACCAAGAACTCGCCTAAAAACAAAAGGGGATCGAGCTTTTTCAGTTGTTGGTCCTAGACTGTGGAATGCGCTCCCCCCAGATGTAAGATCTGCTTCCTCAGTTGAGGTTTTTAAATCTCGTGTGAAAACGCATCTTTTTTCTGTTGCTTTTAATTCTTGACTTTGTCATTGTATGTCATTTATTTTATATATATATTTTTTATTTTATAATCTCTTGGATGTTCAGCCCTTTGGCCTACATAGTAGCATAAAGGGCTATATAAATAAATGAGGCTTGACTTGAGACGTGACTTTTTATACCAAAAATCATTAGGCTATTAAGTAAAGATCATGTTCCACAAAGATATCTTGTAAATTTCCTACTATAAATGTATCAAAACCTAAATTATTATGACCCTCATGACTGCTTTTGTGGTCCACAGTCACATTCTGATAATATCTGCATTTCCTTTTCATAACAGTGTGTCCTGACGGAAAACGAGTGATTTAAGGTCACTGGTCTGATTAAACTTGAAATACATCATAAAGCATGTGCATACATGTCAATCAAGCAGAGCGCAAACAAAGCGAAGACATTCCCAATTCTTCTTTTTAAAAATACATTTTTGTTATTAATTAACAGTAACTTTAATGGGGATAAACAAACATATAAAGAAATGTCATTTTGTCAGTTTTTTGTGTTACTTTTTTTCACTCTTGACATAATCTAAAAATAATTCATTTTCAACATTGAATCTTTAAATTAAATTTCAATAATAAATTCATTATGAAAAATGAATCTCCAAACTTAAAATATACTTATTTTCTGTAAAAAAAAAACACTATTTTTTTATATTACAGAACTTAATTTTCGTTCAAAATACATATGAAAGTAGTTAATACAGAATAAGTGACAAGTGGCTCCTGCTCTGAAAAATCCACATCCAGGCTCTTAAATAGCAAGCAAAGCAAAAAAATACGGCTATTAATAAGCCACCAGCGCATATCAGCCCAAGTGAACATGTATAAAATGCTAGCTGTAGAATTTACTTTAAGCTTTAGGAGAAATAATGCTTTTAAAAATACATAATTTGTGGTAGAAATGCTTACAACTTTAAGAAAAGGATTCCACGAGTAATAGAATTGTCCTGTGATTCATACTGTATACTCTATGTTTACTGTTTGGCAAAGTTCAAACACAAATCAAACAAACTAGAAAAAGTGTGAAACATGCTCCTAGGTAATAAAACACCCTTCTACATGAATACCTTTTTATAGTTCAATGCTGATTATTTAAACAGCTCTGCTGATGTGCTTTTTTTTTTTCAAGGTGCCAAATCTGGCACTCAAACTGCATGCACGAACCCATTCATCTCTATCAGTCAATCTTCAAGTCCCCTGAATCGCTCTGCTCAATAAAGCCTTTTCCAAGACAAAATCTGCCTGACTTTCTTCCAGCATTTCTTTACACCTCCCTCCTACGTTTCACCCAACCATATCTCACACAGAGTGCTATGTTTCCTTTGGCCCCGGCTGACCTCCTTTTCTAAGCTTCATGCAGTCCATCAGTGTTGAGCTAGCATCCTCACGCCCGTGTGGGAGTACGCCGGAGTATTGTCACACAAATTAACTTTCTGTCTTTGTGTGTGTGCCCTACTCTCGTCTGGTAACAGAATAGAGAACACAGCCCAGTAGGTCCCAATCACTGTGTCTGGCTGTCACTTTGGTTTAGCAAGAGGCCCAAATGGCTGTTATTTGCTTGATTAACTAGAGCCTGCTCCCACCAGGTGGTATTTGAACCCATAAACTAGACAGAGTGGTCTGATTTTGTCAGTTTCACATGCTTTGATAAGGCAAAAAGCAATACTTGTCCGCATAAACAGAGCTTTCTTATTTTCTGCAGGTAAGCCTTATGCATTTTAAGTACACCCATAGTTCGGAAAAAATAAACAACCTTCACGAACCTGAAAGGTTGCAGGAAACAATATAAACAAAAGAAGAAAATCCAGTTTTGCGGGTAATCCAATATTTATTGTGATAGCCCTGCAACCTTCAGAATTTCTGAGAAAGGTTACAGAAAGAAAATGTTACTTGTATTATCTTGATGAATAGAGAATTTCTTGCAGGTTAGAGTAGAGCACACTTAGTAGATATATTTTTCTTATACTGAGCACATACAGAATAATATCAAACATCTAATATTAAATACATCATTTTTACTCTGGTACAGTAATTAAAAGCTAATCATATAATTTCCAAACAACACAATTTTCTCATACAGTATGTAGTGAATATAAAATATGAAAGCTAAAATATACGTCTATCTTTATATTCAAGCTACCTCACTATCAAAAAAGATTTAAAAATTCCTGTCCTGAATAATTCTGTGGTCTCTTTCTTGTCACACTGTAAAATAATTTCACCTCAAATGAATCTTGAGTGGCCTCTGATTAGCCACTTTCCATCTTGATAACTCTGTAGGGGTTTATTTTGTGGTAATGAGTGCGTTACTGAACCGTTAATGTAGCCATTTTAATTATTGTTCAAAAATTCAAGATGCGGGTTTAGGTCATAGTAAAAATCTGCAGTAACACCACTTTACACAATTAGGAGGACATCTGTGCTACAAACAAACACTGTACTTTTAGCATTAATCTTCAAACTAAATGTACTGAAGCATGGATAAGGCAGTGCTGAGAGAAGAACATTTTCAAGCCAGCAGTTTACAAATTACAGGCTTAATAATAAGCTCTCGAAATAGCAGCAATACTGCTATCTTTGACATCCTCGGCAAACATGGCTCTACTGGTATGTAATTACTCTAGTTTCAAAATTGCAGAAATGTCTGGAAGTGTTGGGTCTGTGACATTCTCATTTTCTTGAGCTGATAACATTTGTGTCCTTTGCTCTTTCAGAGATACACTGTGCTTATTTTAGAAGTAACAGTGAATATACTGAGACTAATCTCTACTTTCCAGGACACTACTACTACAGAGATCTTCCTTACAAAACAAGAACATGGTAGACACCGCCAACATTGTACTACAATATTTCTGTGGTATATCCTCAAAGCCATGGCTTTGTAAGTAATATTTTCTGTGGCCAAGATGGCATTCAAGGATTTATACCCACAAAACTGTTCTTAATCCTCCTGGATTTGAGGTCTAACATCATAATGGTATAAACTGGAAAAATATAGTGTACTTCAAACATAGATCAGCTGGAAGAGCAACCTTTTAAATCATATCTGCTGTTGTTGGGATTTGTCTGTAGTGTAGAAACTGAGGCTACGTCTACACTAATCCGCGATAAATTTGAAAACGGCGTTTTCGTCTACAAACGCTCAACGTCCACACTATCGTTCTCAATTGTTTCCGAAGAGTTGATCATCCACACTAAAACGACTGAAAACACTTACATTCCTGTACTGTGCATGCATTCGATCAGTGTCATTTCCGTATGCCGTTTATTTACTTTCCGGTTCTTTGAAAGGTTGCGGCAAAATGTTGAGGAAAAGCACCAAGTTTTTTTAAATGGACTGACAATGAGCTGGAGCATGTACAAACTGATATTAATCTTTAATAGGGCTGTTAAAATTAAGAGCAATCCACCGCCATCCACCATCTTAGTTGAATTGGTCACATGACTGCATCATATGAATAAAATACGTGACAGTTTTCAAAAGCCTCCGTTTTCAAAGTCTACACTGCGACGCGAAAACTGTTTTCAAATTTATCCACTTTAGAGAGCGTTTTCAAAAAGGATCCATTTTCCATGAGTAAAAACGCTGCGTTTTAAAAGAACCGTTTTCTACTGAAAACTTATTAGTGTGGACATGGCCTGATATGGTGCAAATGAAATAATTAGAGCTACAGGATGACCTGCTCGGGTCTCAAATAATCTGATAACATGTTGGATTCATTACTTATAACGAGGTTACAGAACATCCACCTTGACGCTGAGGGAAACGTGTCAGGAAATGTTTTATGTATTAATAATAATCTCAAGTATCTATGCATTGATGAATCTAAATAACAGCACTTATCTTTAAACAATCTTTCTAGTCATGAACATGCAGTACAGTATGTTTGTGGTAATGAAAAAACATCTTGGCTCTGTAAAGTCAAATGAAACAGATGGTTTCCTCAAGGTGCATCGTTCATAATGGGCTCTTCCTCTTTTAAGTATGTTTACAATGCACTGGCTTCAATGTTACTTTGAATCTTTACTCTCAAGGGTTTCTGTAAGAAACAGGGCAGAAATGTCAGTTGGCAATTACTGTCAAATACATTTCTCTGCTCGTTTCTTCTTCCTCTCCTAATTTCACAAATTTGTTTCTCATTAGACGGGTGTCATAAAGAATTAGAGGCCTCATTTGCATGTGTTGTGTCAGGTCTTCTTATCCATGCGTTAGAACCTCTTAAATGTCCATTTCTCAAATTTACGGGAATTGGGGTATTGAAGAGGCTCTGTTGCTTCATCGGGATGGAGGAAATCATATCACCAGCTTATGGAGCTCATAAAGGTGGTTCTTTGAAATAGCGAAGATATCACATATCACCTGAGGGAAAGTCACAGGCAATTGGCTGTCGATTTAGGATTTTGTGCACAAGCTGATGTACATCCTTCTGGTTCTGGACTGATACTTCAGAAATAATCTCAAAACCTTAAATGCTTTTTAAAAATAATTATTAAAAAGATTTGCTTCAGATAAAAACCAATTATGTCAGGTACGTTAAATAATAATAACAATAATACATGTGCACATCCCCTCTTTTAACAGTGAATATATTATAATATTAGAAAATATTAACTAAAATATAACAATGCAATTAAATAAAACTAAATTTAATTTAATTAAGTACAAATGTGTCTTGGTCATCTCGGTCAGCATAACACAGCAACACTGTTTAAAGAGATGAGTAAATGTTTTACATTTTTCAATGTGTCAAAAGTTTGTGTTGTGTTTTTTTTTTTTGTTTGTTTTTTTTTGCAGCAGTATTTATTATAAACTGGCCAAACAAACAACAGAACAGCACACACAGAGGATACCCTAAGTCTGCCGGATCTAATCCTGTGGGAGAATCATGGAGGCAGATGTCCTTGTGGACTGCCATAAACATAGGGGAGACAGAAAGTGGGAGGAAATAATTGATGCTTCACCCCGAGCAGCCATCATGCCAGTCTGTGATATGAGCCAAGTCACCGTGTGCCGGCTCCCACTATCCAACCACAGGCTTAAGGTTAACCGCCAAGCTGTTGAATGAAACTGAGCCATGGCAGACAGCTGACTGCCAGAACCTCTGTGACCGGAGTACTGCTCCTCAATGAAATAAAGAACTGGTCCTTTTTATCTGATTTCAAAGTGAACTGGACCAGGACTGATTCCACAATGCTCTGGATAGCTCTGATTGTGTGAGAAGACATAATTTTTCAAATCAAGTATGTATGAAAATATCAGTAAGACTACTGGATTTCTACAACCAAAACTGAAAACGATCTTTGTAGGAGGATCTAAGGCTGGAGTAAAAGTAGCAGTGAAATTGATCTTACTGAAATGAAAAAAAAATAATAATAAATTATGGCAAGGCATCAAATAAAATCTTTGTTTGTTCCATTGTACATACTGTACTGTACAACCCTGCTGAACACAAAAGCAGTTACCAGCACTGTTCACACAAGGGGTTTGTTGATGTGGTAACACCCACAAACAGATGCTCAAACACCTGAACACAAACATGTGTGGTAATAAAAACTAAAATACAGTGTTTACTGAGTGCTTCACAGAACAGCGGACCGAGGGACTGGATGGCATCGCTGGAGAGTGCTAATCACAGAACTGCAGCTGGCCTGAGGGAGAACCACTATCAGATCTGAAACTGAAGCCTTCAGCACTGCCCAGTGGACATTTCACCACACACACAGAAACATCTGTGTGCAAACAAAGACAGGTAAACGCACTCGCTGTCTCTTCAAATTGAGCTCAACGGCAGGTTTCTGGAAGGCTGAAGAGATTCTGAAGCAAAGCCACTGTTACCATGTAAAGGAGAACCACACCAGAAGACACTGATTATTTTAATTTATACTTATAATTAACGAATCTACATTAACAGCTCAATACTGTACCATACTTTTTATTCATTTAAATCATTCCCAAAGCTTGATAGGTTTTGTCCAAAGACAGACAGTAGGCATTATAGAATAGAAATATCAAATAGAAAACAACAAAATAGAAGATGGACGGATGGACAGACAGACAGACAAAACACACAGAAACAGACAAACAGACAGCAAACAAGTCATAAAGGTTTGGAATGGCATGAGGGTGAGTAAATGATGACAGATTGTTCCATTTTGAGTGATCTATGCCTTTAAGGCACACTGGTAAGTGTGCAAATGTTTACAGATTTGTACCTTATCAACACCTAGTCTCAATAATAATAGCCAAAATGGTTATAAATGGCTACAAATGGTCAGATATGTTCTGATTGGCTGTGATTTTGTTACTGCATGTCAAGCAGCAGTTCAGTCTAAAAAAAACCTGACTGCTTTTAGAAACTGCTCACATCCAGTATGGATAATTCAGCTTCTTACGACCAATTTGTATGCATTTTACAAGGTGGCTAATTTGCACAAGTTAATTTGGACAATCCTCAAGAAGGTTTAGGGGTTTTGTGTAGGTACAGTAATTTGTACAAATGCATACGAATTGGTAACTCTTAAAATACATACAATTTAGAGAGAGCTCGTACAAATTACTGTATCCACCTCGTAAAATATGTACAAATTGCTGTGAGATCGGGCTGGACAGATAGATAAATCACCAAGACTAGCTTGTCACAGTAATGAAAGAATCGAACACTGAAAGAGATATAAAACTGAAGGACTGAAATGAGAAGAGGTGACAAAAAAAGACATTTTGCTTTGAGTGACACAAGTCTCTTGAGAACAGACACGTTCAACGCTCACTGATTCCCACTGATTTATCCAATGAACAGAAAGAGATTATGAACGAGCAGCAATAATGGGTTTATAAATGAGGTCTCGCCCACCTTGTTCATGTGTGTGCCATGAATCATACATTAGAAAAACCACATACCTTTGGCAAAAACAGAAAAGATGCTTGTGCCTAAACAGAAAGTGTTATTTCCTTAAATTGTAAAGACGACCTAGATTTGATTTAATTGGGCAATGCATAACAAATGTCTTTATAGAAGAAGTGTGCAAATAGAGGAAAGTACTCAGAGGGTGAATCTTATGTAATAAAAGATTTATAGAGTCATACAAAAATAGCACCGTGCACATTGGGGGTGGAGCCTAAAGGCTTTTCCCTCTAAACATTTGGGGGTTTTTATCTGTGCTATCCAAGAAAAGCAGAGATCAAATTTCACAAGAGCTCTGGTCTTGCCAAAGAGGCAATAATGTTTAAAGAGCTTTTAATTCTGTTCCAGCAGCCGCAGAGTGATATCATTATATCTGCGATGGAAAGTAGGCAACAGTAGGTGTACATACCCATGGGAAATACCCTCCAATCCCAGTGTAGAAAAATCGCTCTCAGCTACAGTGCGTTTTCGCATTTCAATTCTCAAAGTTCTCAGCCCCTATGTCAGATGAGCATCTCATGTAATCCAGGAGCTGGCAAAGTCTCTTCCCCATCTGTGGAGCTAACTGATCAGTGAACCTGAATTTCCAGCTCTGCCTTTGATTGCTGACAAGAGGTTATATACAAACCCTGAGACTCCATTAAGAAAAGATGAGAAATTAATGACGATATGAACAATACAAAGTAAAAAAAAAATAGGATATATTAATAGTTTAACCAAAGAAAACATTACGGTAGAAAAACACCATGCATCTCCCAGGACCTTAGAATGATAGAATTCTATCAGCATTTATTCACTCTCACATTGTCACATTGACTTTCACTGTATGGACAAAACAGTTCTTAAAATTTCTTCACATACAGGTTTGAAAATAAATGAAGGTGAGTAAGGGTTGGGCGATGTCGACAAATTTGGCATCGTACGATGTCTAATGTGAAACATTGTGATGGCACTGTAGGCAGTGGGTGGGGGATTGGGGGTTAGTTGTAACTAAAACATTAAGCCCCGCCCCACGACTGACAAAACAGTGTTCGCGCGAGCAAGGTGAGAGAGGATTGAGCGCAGGAGTGATCGCGCACGAGTGCTTGACTTGCGCGCGGGTGACACATCAAGCATGCGCGAGTGTTTGATATGTGCTCGCGGCCCCATTTCTACGCATGTACATCTGTTTTCCTCTTGCGGAAATGATTTACTGACGCTGGCTCCAAAGGGGAGTCAATCACATTGACTCTCCATGTTAAAATGCCCAACTTTACAGTAGAAAAAAACATGTTTACAGCCGGGTACAATTTTTTTTTTTGGTCTATATAGCTAATTTTGCCCTTCGTGACAACTGTGA
>JAUCNO010000353.1:5718323-5734513 GCA_032353835.1 Enteromius viviparus
TCTGAAAAACAATGAAACACAGTTTCTCTTAGACCACAAAACACACACTGATCGTTAACACTTGGATTAATCACAGAAATAAATGCATTAACCGCCACAGCACCATGTAAAACTCTCCACTGCAAATCTCCACATTTCTTTATCAATGGTGGTTTGTAAAATACATTCCAAAATGGTTTAAACCCTTCACTCATCCCACACTTTTCCTTCCAAACTGTATTTTCTTTCCCATTTAGGATAGCTCTATTAAACACTTTAACACAACAACGATATAACACTTTCCCGTTTACTTTATTCAAATCCAAGTCCTGCAATTCATGAAGGTCTAATAAGGGACCTGACATACCCTTCAAGTCTGGAGTAATCATGATTTCTGGAAAAGGATCTTTTGTATCAGGAACCAGAACACCTCTCCCAAAATCCATCAGTAGTGTGATTTCGTCATCACTGAGTTTCTTTTTCCACAAATCTAAAATTGATTCCATACGACGAATTGACTTAAGCCCCAGCAAAAGGGCTATTGCTGTGGCATCACTTAAATCAGGACCAGCCGCCTCAACTACTTGCATTAGCTTCACAGTTCTGGAGGTACACAGCATATGAGAGAGGCCAGGCACCTCGTTTGTTATATCTAGGCGAGACCCTTTAACAAGAGGCTCCTCCAGAAGCCAAAATAATGAGTCCGAAGTGTCCTTTCTCTTAAACATAAAAAGACCCCATATTTTAAAAAGTCCACAATAAAAAGAAGACAATCCATCCAGGTGCAACTTCCTGTAATCCATAAAGAAGAGAGCAGTATCAAGTCCAAGTCCTTCCACCTTTTGCAGAATAACTCTAGTCAGGTTTCTCCACACCAGATCCGCAGGGCCCGTTAAGAATCTTTGTATGAACTGCAGACGAAATGTTGCCATTCTGCTTGGTAAATGCACCAAGCCTTGCCCGCCTTCCTCCTTCGGTAAAAACAAAACACTTTGCGAAACCCAGTGTAGTCGATCCCAAAAGAAATCCACAAAAATTCTTTGTAATTGAGTTAATAGCCCTATTGGTGGATCTGCACAAAACAATTTATGCCACAATGCCGACGCAACTAAATTATTAACTATTAACACTCTTCCCCTAAAAGATAACTGTGAATGAATCCATTTCCATTTAGCCAGTCTACCAACTATTTTTTCCACAAATCCATCCCAGTTTTTTTGCTGAAAATTCCTATCTCCAAGATAAACTCCCAAATATTTAAAACCTTCCTTTTTCCAATATATTTTATCAGGTAAAACTGGTAAACCTTGTTCCCACTTTCCTAGAGCCAATGCCTCACTCTTATCCCAGTTAACCTTAGCAGATGAGATCATTCCAAAATCATTGATAATATCCTCCATATAGTTAATATCTCGCTGCCCATTAACCATAATTATAATATCATCAGCATAAGCTGATATTTGATGATGTATATCACCATGATGTAAAAAGAAACCTTCAATTTTTGACCTTAATTTACTCAACAAAGGCTCAATAGCCAAAGAATATAACATTCCGGATAATGCACAGCCCTGCCTAATACCCCTAAAAACTTTAAAAGGGGCACTCAAACCACCATTGATTTTCAACACACTTTCAATATCCTGGTACAGAACTTTGATCATTTTGATGAAATCCAATTCAAATCCAAAAGCCTCCAAAGTTTTCCAAAGATATCTGTGCTCGACTCTATCAAAAGCCTTTTCTTGGTCGACAGCAACAAGACCCAAATCAACATTAAAACAATTACAAACATTTAAAATGTCCCGTATAAGACAAACATTGTCAAATATAGATCTTCCAGGAATACAATAAGTCTGATCAATGTGAATGATCTGCCCCATCACCTTCTTCAACCTGTTAGCCAAAGTCTTAGAGAATATTTTCAGGTCAGAGCATAACAAGCTCACTGGTCTCCAGTTCTTTATGTCTTGTAGGTTACCCTTCTTAGGTAACAAGGTAATCACTGCTCTTCTGCAGCTTAAAGGCAATAACCCCTCAGTAAGACTCTCATTGAGAACAGCCAGGAGGTCATTACCTAAAACTGCCCAAAACTCCCTGTAAAACAACAGGGAGTCCATCCATACCAGGGGCTTTACCCCTCTCCATGTCTTGTACAGCAGTGAAAAGCTCCTGCCCACTTAGGGGCCTTTTTAGCTCCTTTTTAGAGCTCTCTGGAACACTGGACAGACCTTCATAAAAGTGAGCAGACAATTGATCATCCTCTACATACTCACTGCTGTACAGCCCAGCATAGAACTGTACAGCCCTCCTTCTTATTTCAGAGGGTTCTGTTAATTCCCGTCCATCTTCAGAGTATAAGCAGTGAATATGACGACTCTGACCATTCTTTCTCTCAAGACTAAAAAAAAATTTAGAAGGGGCATCCATCTGTGAAATATTTAAAAATCGAGATCGAACCAATGCTCCTTGTGCTTTAATTCCTAGAAGATCTATAAGAATTGATTTTTTAGACTTAAGGGTCTGCAGATATCTTTGCTCCTTAGTAACATCAGCCAAATCCTGTAATTCAGTTATTTCAGTTTCTAACTTTTTCATAGATCGTGTTATGTCCCGGGTAACACTGAAAGTGTATTGTTGACAAAGCATCTTTATTTTAACCTTCCCAACATCCCACCACTGACGTAGGTTTTCAAAGTCCTGTTTTCTTAACTTAAAATTATCCCAAAAGAAGCAAAAAACATCCCTAAAATTCTTATCATTTAACAAAGATGTATTAAAATGCCAATAGGCACTTTTGGCCTTTACATTTGCTATAGAAACTTGACAACTAACTAAACAGTGATCAGAAAAACCTACCGGAGAAATTTCACATTTTTTCACAATGTTAAAGTGGTGCTTATAACAATAAAACCTATCAATTCTGGCTAGAGAAACAACATTTTCTCTTGTATGTGCCCAAGTATACTGTTTGACGTCGTTGTTAAGCCCCCGCCATATATCACATAAATCATAAGTCTCAATCAGTTCATACATTGCCCGAGCTGAAGCAGCATGAGGCTCCAAGTGGTTCCGATCTAATACATAGTTTACTGTACAATTGAAATCTCCACCAAGAAACAAAAAATCATCAAAATTACAGTTCTGCAAAATGCATTTAACATTGTTAAAAAAAAGAACTCTTTCAGGCCCGCTGTTAGGAGCATATAAGTTCAAAAAAACAAAATTAAATCTTTCAAACTTTGCATTTAAAAGCATAAGTCTACCTGGTATTACCTGTTTCAGCTCATAAGAAACAGGCAGGAAATGTTTTGCAAAAAGAACAGCCACACCCCCTCTGACTGAACTCATATGAGTAAAAACTACTTCCCCCTCCCATTCCTTTTTCCAGTCAATTTCATTGAAACTGTCGCTATGAGTTTCTTGAACAAACATAACATCTAAGGCTTTTTGTCTAATTAACTCAAAAAGTACTGCTCTTTTCCTAATATCTCTTGAACCATTCAGGTTGAGGGTACCCAACTTTACCACACTCATTAAGAGATATAATAGGAAAAAATAAAATATAAACAGTGTCTTAGAAGAATAAGAAAAACTATGTCGTTTCAAAACCATCCTCACTTTTTTGCTTTAGTTTCAGTTTTGAAACAAATTTCCTCAACCTGAACACTTCCTGAGCAGTGAACTGCTCCTCACTATCACCCCTCATCATCATTGCAACTGAATCCATGAACATTTTATAATCAGGAAAAAAATCCTCAACCTGAACATTTTTCATATTCTTGGTTTTTTTTAAAAAAGATCTTATTTTTCCAAATGTGTACACACCTTGATGATCCTGTCTATTGCTGCTAACAGCAGCTTCACCATCAGAATCCTCTTGTGTACTACACTCAGTATCATCACTTTTATTAACTAATTCTTCAGTCCCCTGGCCCTTACTTTTTGGCTTTAGGCCTCTTATTGGTCTCTTTCTTTTTGTAGAAGGGATTTTAAAAAGTGCTTCATCCCTCATCATCTCAGTATCTAAACTTTCCTCAGACACAACAGATTCTGCCACATCTTCATTTAAAAGACCTGCATCTGTTACTCTATCACTGACGTTTTCCCCTACAACCTCAGCCTCAGCAACCTCAGATCTCACATCATCTGTATGCATGTCTTCCCCCACAACAGCAGCACTAGTCCCAGCTTCAACAGTCTCTCCCAACTCTTCATTATTTACAATTTCAACATCATTCACTTTCTCTGTGCATGTACTTCTTATGTGGCCCTGCTTTCCACATCGAAAGCACTTCATTATATCAGAAGTAGCAAAAACCACATAGTCAAACCCCTCGTTCCGAAATTTAAAAGTCATGCTTAGATCCTCCGCATCATTTTTCAAAACCATATAAACCTGCCGTCTAAAGCAAACAACATGCTTAAGTAACGGTGATTTACATCCAAGCGGAATCTTTTTCATTTGAGAAACTATTTTACCATGTCTAGAAAGCTCTGCTATCAAAAGTTCATCTTTAATGAACGGGGGAACATTGGACAAAATTACTTTTTTCGCCGGCTGAAGCAGCGGCATAACCGGAGTCAAGGTATCCTGTATTACAACACCACTCTGCACAACGCTGTTTACTTTTTCAACAGAATCCAAGAAAATAACAACAGCACTATTCATGCGGGAAGCCGATAATACGCTGTCACAACCGACAACTTGTCCAACAGCCAAAACACACTGTTCCACCGATACATTGGCAACAGGCGCAAACTTGATACCGTGTCTACGCGACAACCGGTCCAAGCTCACCCGCTCGGAAGACGCCATTGCCACCCAGCAAACGCTGGATAGCAGCGATTCTCCTCCTACCCAAAAAACCTCTAACCTGTACTAAATAGACAAAACACGAAGAAAAAATTTACTTAAATTGTCTTTTAAGCAGAAACACTGCACTGTAGAAGTTGAGAAAAAGCAGGAAAACTCACACACTCTCGCAACACTCTCGCAGCAAACTCCGCCCACTCACCCCCAACATCCGCTCAGAGAGAGAGAGAGAGAGAGAGAGAGCTTGTATGGCTCTGAAGCACCGTCTCTAAACTGTAAGTCTGCTTTAAGATGCAGCGCTGTTATTACCTCGCTAGTGAGAAATGTCGTGTGTAGTCTTTAAGTTGCTACACTAGGCTAACTGATTAAATCGTCAGGGCAGCGCTGACAACATGTTTGTGTGTGTGTGTAACCGTGGTGTGTGTGTGCAAGTACGTTTGATTATTACAGTTAACTATGCGAACTGTAATGCGGTCAAGAGTGCTGCCTGGAACTACGTTCTCCGTGCGTTTCCTTGAAAATAATTGCACACCTCAGAACGTTCGCCAGCCAATCAGATTCAAGCATTCAACGGCCCTGTAGTATAATACAAGTTAATAACCACATTATATTACCAGTTAATATGTCACCTTTGATTTATTCCACAGCAGAATGAGCTCTTCTCATCAAATATTACAATTATGTAATTAACAAACTCGCAGTTACTTCATTTAAGGGTTGATTGACAACCGTAATGTGACGTGTGTAACTCCTCACTGAGGCTCATCTTCTCTGGCAGCTCTTTGTTTACAGCTTATTCAGGAGGGACAAAGTGACATTGATTACTCATAACCTTTCTACCTGGTAAATCTGAAAGGATGCAGGTTGTTCACTGTGAACAACAGGAAACAGCCTTCTATTAAAAGATGGTCATTAGATTTTCATTTTTTTCTTTTTATTAAAAGCAAATTCAATTGTAAAGAATATCACGATGAGAAGGACAAAAGTAATGAGTGGCAAAAAAGTTTTTGACCCAAGCTGACAGGACAGTCTGACTCTAGAAGGCTAATTTTAGTAATTTTAGTATTAGAGCTCATTTACTTCAGAAGGATGCAGGGAACAATTCTAAACTACAACAAAAAAAGTGTTGTGCTCTTCAATGATTCAGGATTAAGTTTGAGAAGACAAAACCATCTATTTTTCCTGTGGTGTAAACACTGGCTAGGAGAGAACAAGAAACCCTGACCTTCTCGCTCTAGCGAAGCCTGCGTGAAAACAACAAACTTTGACTTAGGCGAGATCTTTGACTTTAGCAAGTCAAGTATCAGGACATTTTTGACTTCCAAGCTGAAAACACGTATCTGAAGAACAAACAAACAACCATTTTCCATCTAAAAAAAAATGTGTAACTGCAGCCGTGCTTTCTTTAGTGGAGATTTTGTGCTTAGGAAGGATCATCCAAAAGCAAAAATATGGTCAGTCTTTCCAGTAAATCTGTTACTAGACTGAGACATAAGGGAGGAATTAAATACAAAAACGGCTGAAATCCTCACTTTGAATGTCCTCGTTCACACTTGACAGTCTCCTAATAAAGACAAATGGCTGAATTGTTCAGGAACAAGAACAATGCGTGATTTACTGCCTCGTTCAGAGAAAGAATCATTCCCAAAGTTCCCAGTTGCTCCATTCCCACTCAACAGAGCCAAACCTCTAAAGCAGGACCTTCAACCAAAGTTACAACATCTTCGTTCCTTCTTACTCAAGCGCACATACAGCGACACGGACGCAATCAATCTAAACTGCAAAACGAACCCCAAAACCGTTTGTGAGAAAGACCCTGCCAAATCAAGGTCTAACTTGCATTCTAATGAATTACTTTCGACCAGTTTTTCCACACATGGTTGTTAGTGATTATACACCTTGTGAAATTAGATAGCAAAGCAAGTCACAGGCCAGCGGAGGCAATTTACCTGTTGATAGCTCTGGCAGCTAAGAAGAGGCAAGTAAAGTCATCTTGACACGGACCAAGATGAATACCGTACGCAGCGGCACACAACAAGGTGTAATTGTCAATTTCACACAGGGATTGGTGCATTATTCAATGTTACGGACACACGTATGAAGTAAAGCATATCGGTCTCCTGATATACTGTGCTCACTGCAGAACAGAATATCAACTAGATAAATGGATATAAATTAGTTTTCCCCAATTATCATTGCATTTCATAATTGAAAAGGGTGAATAGCAATCTCGTGTACAAAACCATTAAGCTTTAAATTAAGGTTAAAGAAACTTAATTATGTTCCATTATCTAACATTAGTTAATGCACAAGGTGTCACAAAATAACAATCCACAAAGATTTCACAGCCTTAAAATTTCTTTTATAAATTGTATTTAATATATGTGAATTATGTATATATAATTACAATAATATATTGAGGTCTGTGTTAATAATTTATGTTCCTTTATAATACAAAAATTTTTAATAACATGAATAAATACTGTATTATTTCATGCACTATATCTAAAAAAATATAAAAACATATATATATATAAATATAAAGTTTGGCAGCTGTGCTTGCCAGAATAATTTTGCAAAAATATGCAATGCAATTTATTTATTCATTAACATTCATTAAACAGCATTTATTAAACAAAACATGTAACATAAAACTGAAATGTACATAAATAAAAAAAAAACATTTACGAAACATGATTAAATAAAAAAAAACACTTCAGTTTATAGATTTTGATTTTTTTTGCTCTTTTTTACTTCTGAAAGCTGTACAATAAACAGCATTTTATTGTAAAATTAAATATTACATACATGAAATATCTGATAAGATCTTTTACAGTTCTTCCCCTGTATACAGTATATTACAGGAACTTACGTTACAGTTTTTTTTTGACAATATTTTACAGCTAACTTTACACTCTTTTTTTAACTTATGCATAGGATATTGTTGTAAAATGCTACGAGTTAAGCTCTATAGAACCAGGTAGCATCTGTAGTAATAATATTGATCACCAAAGCAAACAAATTCCATTATTATTTCAAGTAATTAACTTACAGTAACTTTTTCTTCTTTTAAACACTTCTGGCCTGGTTTACTTCGGTTGTACAGTAACTGCACTACTGTAAGCTTTTTTATAAATGTACAGAATAAGGCTATTTTCTGTGGTAATCACCATTACAAATGCAAGTCTTGACTGTAAGACACTTACCAATCAGGAATTAAAAAGTACAAGCGTGTCAGCATAGCATGGATTGGCCTTCACCTCTACCCCACTATCCCATTCTCCCATGAATAATCATTTTATCCTCATTTGAAACGCTGGCTATATTCATTCAGCGGGCGGCCCTTGAGATTCGGTACTTAGCAAATTTAGCATATTCCATGTTCAAGAATAACAGCTTCTTAGGAGTAGGTGGCATTAATACAAAACTGTCAAGTTTAGCGTATCAGCCATCGAATCCTATGAAATGCATTCATCCGTTCCGCCACTGACGAAGGTTAAAGTGCCCCCTCAGGCAAAAGATTAGTCAAGGACACTACTGTATTTTGATCCAATAAATGCAGCCTTGGTGAGCACAAGAGACTTCTTTTAAAGAATTCAATAATTTACACGTTATGCTTCGTGGGTAAAAAGGAATAATTTAAGCCACCTCATACGACTTTCTCAAGTATAAATATACCTCAGCTATGTGGAGTAACTGATGACACAAGCAAAAATTCTGTGCCTATCCTCAATGAGACACTGCTGCACTGCCAAAGCGTCCTCCATAGCTTACAGGCCTGCAGATTAGAGCGGTCACTTAGTCAAAGAAGAAGATACTGAAAAAACTGAAGAAATGGGCAGTCGACTGGAAGACTTTCCACTTTTTGAAACAAAGCTTGCTGAATGCATTTTATATTATAAAAAAAATATGGAGGAAGTAATTGTTTTTTAGAGGACTGATGTGTAGAAAAGTACAAAAATGTGTCTATTGCTTGGCTTACTGTATATTATATACTTGAGCTGCAGCAAATGTGAACAATATATTGATAGCAGGAAGATTGGAGTGTATAAAAAGACAAAAAATACAATGCAAGTGCAAAGCAATTGCCAAATTCTAAACTAGTAGAGAACTGCCTGTGTTAAAAGTCACAAGAAAATAGCAGTTTTAAAGAGAATACATCCATTAAAACAAATAATTCATGTCCCTTATTTAATATTTATAGAAAATACCCACAGACCAACCATTACCTACAGCAACAATGCCTGTTCAGTTAGTAGCATTCTATACACTTCCCTCTGTAGGGGTTATTAGAGTACTTTAGAAAGATTCAATGAATTTCCAATGACAGACCTAACCAAGAACAAGCAGCAATGTGTTTCAGCACTTGCTCAGTGACCTCAGAAATCGAAGCAGAGGCAAGACAGAAAGGCAAACGTTACACTCACACTGCAGCGCACCTTTCAATTACCTGCTCAGTCTCCCTGGCCACTGCAGAGATGATTACAACACACAACAAACACCATTTCCAAGGCAGGACCTTACACTAATAGCCCAAATGTAATGCTTATAAATCTAACCATCACGGGTAGTGAGCTCCCTAATGAATCCCCAGCACTCTCTTATAAAACTGATTTAAAGTTACATATAAAGGAGCCAAAATACAGAGCGTGTCGAGACAGTTCAGAGAAACACAAGAGAACTCAGAGAGTTGCATCAGAACAAAGATAAAGCATAGGTGCCAAAGAATACTGAAAAAAAATACTATTACTGTCAAAAATGATGCATAGAAGTCTACATGACACACTACACCAGAGCTAAAAATCTGGCTTGGGACATTTATAGATACTACGGCTATAACTTTTCCCCATTTCTACCTATACTATTAAAATCTCATTAAGTAATTCAATTAATTTCCCTATATAAAAACAATAAAGTTTATATCTAATTTAATAAAATGTTATTATATATAAAATTAGGGTAAAAAAAAATTTAAACCCTAAAAGATAAATATTAATATTAATTTCTTCAGTTACCAAAGGAAATGTATAATTTATTTATTTATTTATTTAATAATTAAAATTAAAAATCAGTATACCAATAATACTAAAACAACACTGAGATGATATTTCAAAAAATAAATAAAATAAAAATTAATTAATTAAATCATGCCAAGTAATATTATACTTAAGGTACAAGACGAAATTCATATTTTATATTCATGTTTTATTTACTGATAATACTGTAAACAAAACCAATATACTGCTGACTGAATGTTTCCCCCAAACGTCACAAGTACAAGAGGCATTATGATAAGGAATATTTTAGCCTGCTTGAACCTGATATCTGATCAGAGCTACTGATTGTATCATGAGAAGACGTTTTGATGCTCAGCTTGGTGCCATTGTTGTTATTCTGCTTTTGCTGACTATCTCCGCATGACAGCTCTGGCCCAGCACCTGGAATTGTGCCTTGATTGTCAGCCAAAAAGTATATTACTGGCACAACATGTCATTTTTGAATCTTCTGAATAGTGCCCTTAGAATAGTGTCTTTTGTCACTTTTATTTAATTCAAGACACAGTTAGCCCCCCTAAAAAATTAACCCATGAATTTTTACAGAGGTGCCAAGAGCAACTGATTTTGCTTACCTGCTCCAGGAGTAGACTCTTCCTCTTTGTAGTGCTCATCGTGCCACTGCATGGTTAGATGATAACTGAGCATCACCTCCCACAAGGCTTTGCAGAGGTCGGTCAAGCAGGGGATGTAGCTGTCTGTAGTAATGTGCTGGGGTGAGAAAGATAAAAGAAAAGAGCTTCATTCTCACAGTTTTGATTTCCGCAAGCATGCCGTTTCAAAAAATGTCAACAACTTTGAAAAGAAAATTTATATGTCCTATCACAGGAATAAACTACAACATAAAAAGCAGTTTAAAACTTTAAAAATATTAAATTTGATTGTTTTTACTCCGATAATGGTATACACGTATACATATACATTACGTAAATGAGTACAGTTTTAAACATATAAAAAAATAAATGGAAGACATTTCAATACTTTGCATACACACCCTAAAAATTCTAATTTGAGAAAAAAGTCACACTAAAGATCTGGCGAGGAACCCAGTTTAGCGTGACATTATGTGTCTCAGATGTGTGTTTATCCTTAAACCTAGCTGAAGAGACATTTGGAAAACAGTAAATCTGACATTGAGGGAGCATGAATACACCAGAGATAATGATTGACCTGCTGTGGACCTTAATGAATATTTACCATGCGATCAATCTTTCAAAACCTCTGAGAATCTCCAGCATTCCTTGGAACGCTATAATTAGAAATAATACCATAGAGACAACAAAACAAGCTCCTGTCTGGGATGCAAGACTGTATATCAAATTGGGAGGTGGGCAGTACACAAAGTAAAATACAGTTTGAATCAATTTTGACTTCGGTGACACCGGTGTTCTCAGAGGAGCTGACATCCTTCATTTGGTCAGTGCGATTTGTGGCCGGGGAAAGCTGACATAAACTTTGCCGTGTCTAAAAGCGCTGCATTGACGACTCATCCATGCACATATTCATCAATGCTGTCAGTAATGAGATGCTGGAGCTCTATCTCAGCCTTTTCTTCTTAACCAAGCTTGGAAGCTCTACAAACTGCTGGAGCCTGGTAAATTACGATCGGCCTGAGGCTCGCCGAGGCTGTTTTTGAAGGCAAGAGAACGGCACATAGCAACACGGCCTCCAGCTGTGGAAAAGCTAACAATTTTTATGCTTTCGTTACAATTTATGTATTACCGTCATCACTTTTTACTACCGAACCGGTGTTGCTGCAAGGCCTATTTGTAGGTTTACCAATGGACTCTATAAATTAGGCTCCACCATAGAAGCCTTTCAGCTTCTGATTGTCTGTTGCCAAACATTTGCCTAATTGACTTTACTGAAGCTTTACTGGGGATACGACTGTAGTAACTTCAAATATGTGAATAACCTTTATATATATTGCTATTGGCTTAGACAGGTTTGCAGTTCATGTTAATAGTCGAGAGGAAAAGCATAGAATGAAACTTTAGTGCGGGAAACTATCAAATTGAATTGTCCATTAATCTTGAGACATCAGAAAACAAAACGTAACACAACTTTACCTGCATTAGTTAATAGGAGTATTTCAGATTTGAAATTCAAATTGTAAAATTCAATACCTGTGCTAATGTGATATTAAAACGCTATAATATTAAATATTAAACTTGCATGTATAATTAAAATACATGCAATATGCATTTAAGTAAATAGGCAAGACAAAAGACTAAAAAAAGTTTACGAAAACATTTATAAATCTATTCAGTTCACATTTAATGTGCTGTGAGTTCAACAAGATCACAAGCTCAGATGAGTTATAAGTTATATGTTTCATATATATCATATATAAACAGTGCATTTCCTTACAAATACTGCATTGCCTACAAAAGTACCCAAAAGTTTTCCCTTGCTTTTTAAAAAAAAAATTATATATATGTTATATATATATAATAATAAAGTTAATCTACACAAGAAGAGTTGCACCGTGTCTATACCGGACGCGAGCGGAGCAGCACGGTGCAACGTGACACGGCATGTCAAAATACAATAGAACATATTCTGCAGTCTATACTGGATGTGGCGTAGAGCAGCGAATTTCTGACAGAAAACTAGTGTGTCGTTCTATGACATATTGACATAGTTTCAAATTATTTTCAATGGTTGCTTTGCGGTGTCATGTGTAGACAGACTTTAGACTTTATTGGTGTGGCATGACAGTGGTCTTGTCCGATGTAGACATGGAGTTAGTAAACTCGTAAGCTGCAACAAAAGTACCACATACTCTGGCATTTTTGTTCACATTTCCCTTTAAAATCGACATGTACTACGCACATGCATGAAGTCACATCAAGATACCCGTATTAGGTGTTTACAGAGTGTGTAACACTAGTTTTAAAAAGTGAAGCAGTCGTGTGACGTTAGCCCCTAGGTGAGGGGCTGCTGTATAGGAAATAAACCCGCCCTCTCCATGTAATCTAAAGGGAAGTGAGACAAACTAAATAATTAAGTTATACTTCAAAAATGATTTTTTTCCCAAAAATGTTCTCATTATTTTAGGTTGTATCATGCTGATGTATGTTCACGTGTTCGTTTTCCTAAAAGTTTGCTTTAAACTAGTTATTTGATGCTATAAAAACGGTGTGTGGTGTCATTATTGTGAGCTTGCGATTGGGTCTGGTCCGGGAGTTTCCTCTGCTCCAACTCACTATCTCTACAGCGAGGCTCCAAATGACGTCAAGATGTCAAGCGGCCGTACTGAGAACTGCTTCACTTTTTATAGTGGAAGGAAGTGGAGTTGCATAGTCATTCTTTTTGTAGTCTATGTTGTTTACACAGAAACGTTAACAGCGGCGTGTTCCAAAAATAATTTACTTTGAATCCATTTTTTAATGAATTCAAAATATGCGTATTGAGTCGCTGTAGTTTTGTAAAGAACAGTCAAAATGCAAAACATTAGAAAATCCCATTTTTGGCTGAAAATGTTGTCGAGTAAATGGCCCCTTAGTAAAGTCTAAGACTTAAAATCACACTTGGAACAAATTGAGACTTTAAAACAAACAATCAAATGAATAAAACACTCATTCACGTTTGTATTCAGATACTGAGACACAATGCGACCTGATCCAAGTGGCTGCAATAAATCTAATTAGGCCTGTGCTGCATACAGACAAAAAAAAAAAAGCTTTGGGCATTTAGAGGTGATTCATCACTTACGGTAATTCTGCAGTAACAGATAAACAAGCCCATATGAAACCATCCCACACAACTCATTACACTAGAACGGCTCTGTCTAATGCAATGAACTGTGGCTCAAGTATTATACCGAAGGAAATATGCAACATTGCCAATACTCAAGGCCGAAAGCAATAATTATATGAGCCACTCCTCTCATTTGAAGTTTATTAATTGTTTTGGACAGCTTTATCCCTTCTTTGAATAAATTGTATGGCTGCCATCATTGAGTGTAAGGATGCTCAGCTGGCTTAACACTGATCCAGTGGTTCCTACACAGAAAGTATAGTATTCTAATTGATGTCTAATGACTCATTTAGGTGAGCAGAGGAAAAAGCCAGCTATCTCATTCCAAACAATCAATCCCTCAACCTCTCCAGATGACTTCCTGCTATTGGGATCGAGGTATTGTTGCCTGGCAACTGAGCATTGGCGGAGAGAAAGGATGATAAATGTCTTTCTAATCTCAAAGGAGTCTTATTAGACAGACAGATGGACATTTATAGCTGATATTTTGATAAGAATGTTTCACGCTCTGTATGGGATTCAGAAAGGTGCAGAGAAAACCATCTCAGGTTAGGGACTTCATTCAATGGCAAAGTGGGAATACATCCCAGAAAGTTCTTTCATGTAATTTAGATTTTTTTTTCTTCCCTACAGTCTCAAATACGTCACTGGGGTTGTTTCAGTGCTAAGCACTATTTGCTCAGATAAAAAAAAAAATGCAAAGTACAGTCCTGGGCAGAAGAGGTGAACACTTCCTAAATACTGTACATCCAAATGATAGCAATTGTCAAATATGACTGTAGTAAATTTCTTAAAAGTGCAGGAGGAGGAAAACAAAGTGATGGGGAATGTGCTGCTGCTGTCAGCAGGCTTTAAAGCTGTGAAGTCAGCAAATCTCGGTGTCGTCTTCTCTATCATAACCAAGCTCAAGAAGTCACAACACAGATGGCAGAGCTAAGGGAGGCTCAGCCGGGGTCAAGGGCTTTCTAGTTCCCCAGGAACAGGACATTAGGATCACATACTATTTGTAATATTATTGCTTATTTTAAATATTATGTTAATTTTAAATAGTTTATTTTGTCGCTGGTCATTTATTACACACCCACACACTTTTCAGAGCTACATCTCAAATGGCTTAAAATCCTTTCAATTTTTATAAGGAAGAGCAACAACCAATGATATTTACATGCATCAATATAATATTACATGTGATGCAAATGTCAAAATGTATTTTTTTGCATTACGCATTATGGTAGAAGTATTTTTAGGTCATTGCTTAGTACTGTGAAAGAAACTGCATGAAAATGTCATATTTTTTTGTAATTATGTGTATTAAAAGAAACATAAGCTGTTGTTCAAGTTGAGTCATGCATTTCAACAAGCTTTGAAATAAAACAAAGTTTAAAAAGTTTGTTAAAAACACACAAAAAAGTCTGTTTGGGTTGGTAGATGCACCAATTATAGTTATATACTATATTATAGCTTAAAGCTTAAATACAAAAAAGCAATTATAGCTTAAATACAAAAAAATAATGTACATTTACTAGTATTTCTGAGTGAAAGCTGTTTCTACAATTCTTCTAATGAGTCTGTGTTGGAAGAACCACATACCCAATGACATATTTATCCGACTGATTCAGTAATGATTAGGGCTGTAACGATACGTCGTATCGTATTGAACCGTTTGGTATGAGGCTTTCGGTTCGGTAGGCATACGAACCGAACGATTCAGGAAAAAAAAAGAAAAAAAAACAATAAACTGTTTAAAATATAATGTTTTCAGTGTTACACTCAACAATGCAGTGCAAACGACGGGGCAGGGAACCCGCGCCTGCTCCTCCCACCCCCAAACATACGAGAACCAGAAACACACACATTACAAATGATCCCCGCAGCATTCAGGTGACATTAGGCATTTCCCTTTGCCATTTCAACCCAACATCTAGCTGTTTAACCAAAGCTGCATCTTTCTGCTTTAACACACTAAAATAATGTTTGTATTGGCATTAACGATACTGTAGCATTAAATGTAACTTAAGGGTACGCTCACGAAGCGCCTAAAGAGGAGTGGAAAGCCAGAGGCGCGTCACTTCCTCCACCAATTTCAAAGCGCTTCACGCTCGTGTGTCTGTAGCGTCTGTTGTTACTTGGCAACCATGAAAGTGCTGTCAGTTACAAAATCCTTTCTGCTTTGGATTTTAAACTGCGCGGCTCTGTTGAAAATAAAGAGCTTGTGCGCGCAAAATGCGCTGCGTGTGAACGAGCCCTAAGCCTTTGGTGACACATACACCACGAAAATTAAATTGTGAATCTCTCCCGTCGTCACGCGGATTGTCCCGCAGGAAGAAACGGCACCCTGTATGTCAGTGGATGGCGCGCACGATCTACGAACACGGGACGCTCAGCTTTCATCATTTGAAACAGCTCAAATCTACTTTTTATTCAGTTTTAATTAATCAATAAATACCATCCAAGACTGACTTTTCCAAAACACTTTATTTGCTGCTAAGAAGAAACCCCAGAAGATATGTGAAGTATAGCTTCATTGTTGTTCAAAGTAAAAAAAGGGGGGAAAAACAAGGTCATATTATGTTAGTTTT
>JAUCNO010000353.1:5767523-5779310 GCA_032353835.1 Enteromius viviparus
AGTCTTTCGTCATGATTTAATGTGTTATTTGTAGTTTAATTTAATATTCTTTCCCAAATAGAAAAGTATGACCAACACATTATCATTGCTGTGCATATAACCATACTAAACTCTTAGAAATTAATTTACTCAAGCACAGTAGATATCAATAAAGTACGACGGAGCTTCAGTGCCACCCAAAAAAAAAAAAAAATCTAAAACTACGAGAGTAAAGTCGTAATGTTACGAGATTAAAGTCGAAACTACGAGAATAAAGTCGTAATGTTACGAGATCAAAGTCGAAACTACGAGAATAAAGTTGTAATGTTAGGAGATTAAAGGCGAAAAAACTAAATAAAAAAAGACAAATTAAAGTGAAAATAGAAATATTAATTCTAACTTATTTTCATTGTTTATTTTAATATACTAATATAAATGAAATAAATTAGTAAAGACTATAGACACATACAAAAATAAAAAAATAATAAATAAATACAAGACAAATCTACTTCAAACTGTTGATAAAAACTAAAATAGCAATGATACAGGTTTAAAAAGATATGAATTCATTCCAAGCTAACCTGCAATTTACCAACAGAATGAGTAAAGGCATTTCTCTGTGTGCTTAGATGACCAAAGGAGAACTCGACTAAGAAGGAGAGCCTGTTTTCACAAAGCTCACTGCTCCACCTATTGGTCATTCATTTTTGTCAGAGACCCCATAGGATGGATCAACGCCAGAATGAGAAGACAAGCTGTGAGGAGCCTTCCGTTGTGCTGTTTCCAAAAACTAAAAGACAGAAGTTTTTAAAAAAACAGGTGGCCAACACTCTATCTGACTAGGACAAGCTGAACACAACGACAAGCAACAAAGCTGTCTGTCAGAGAGGCACAAGACTGTCTCTGTATGCCTTCCGGCAGCCAACTGTGAGTGACTCCTGCATGGTTAATAACTCTAATTAGAAATCTATTAACCAGTGCTTGCACCAGAGCAGTAAACAGCCTGCAATTTTCTCTACCAATGCTTCTACAAATCCAAATTACAACAGAGAGGACTTACGTCCAAATTCAGACTAACTTACAATTCCAGCTTATTTTCCAATTACGACAATCTTTCATAAGGACATAAACAAATATCACTTAATTAAAAAAATTCATCATTAATATTGTTCATTTTAGCTAATGACTACAAGAAAAGACTTCTCTGTATTAATCTAATCAATTAAATGTAATGCTGTTTTAGCTAAGGACTGGAAAGAAAAACTCCATTAGATAATAGAGTGAACACAAAGGCCAGCGGTAAACAAGATATCCGTTGGGTGCTGGTCAATACAGTTTTATTCATATTACAATTGAATCGATTGATATTTACTGCCAGATACAACAAACAATAAAGGGATCATTTAAAAGCATGAATTTAAGAATTAATGTTATGAGGATGTTATGTGGAATGTTAAAAAAAATCCAGTTAATAAATCATTCACTGATTAAATTCCAGAGGTCTGCAAGTGTAAAAACTAATTATTTATTATTTATAAAAAATGATTTATTAATTTTTTATAATATATGTTGGTGTTCAGGAAGGAAAAATAAAAAATAAAAAAATTTAAATAAATAAATAAATAAAAAGATATATATAAATATAGATATATATATATATATATATATCACTTAATTCTTGTAGAGACTGTGACTTTCTGAATTCGTTCATGAACCTATCATTCAAAAGAACAGCATTAATTTGAAGTCTTTGTAACATTATAATTGTCTTTATTGTCACTTTTAATCAATTTAATTCATCCTTGCTGTGTAAAAGCACACGTATCTAACAACATACTATACTGACCCCAAACAATACCTAAACGGTTTAAAAACTATTTTTCCTATGCAACTAAAATATAAAACCCTTTTAGTCTAGTGCACTTAAAAGTTAGCCAGCCCAATTCAGCAGCAAATCCTAGTGAGAAACAACTGCTGAGAATGTTGTCAGCACTGAAAACTTCTTCCTGTCCAACAAATAAAAGATTAAAAAACAGGCTTATTCTAAAACACACTTGCACCGCAGACAAGCAATTAGCTCAGTGATGAGCTCCTGCCAAAGAAGTGTCAGAGCTGTGTGTTAGGAGAAGAATAGGCTGCCACCTCCAATAGACCAGATGGATTTCTCTCCCACTGACCCATCCAATCCACAATAACCTACATCTGCCAACGACACATTCAGAGACGGTGCATATGGGCATTCCAGAGAGAGCCATCTCCAAAATCATTTCAGATGGGCTGAGAGAGAAAACGCATCATTACTGTCAATAAGGCCACGTTCTCTTATGTAAATGACCCTGGAGGAGCTTGCATAAATCATGAATAAAATACTACACTATGTGAGCATGCTTAGTGAGAATTAATGGCATTCAGCAGGAACTTCGCCTCAAACAGTTCCTCCTCCTTATGCATGCAGCTGTCTGCCATGACCTGGGATCAGCGTACAGGGACAGGGACAGGGACAAACCCCCCCCGGAGCAAACGCTCTACCCATGGCCGGCCACAACAGATAGGATCTGAGTCACTGGGTACCCCCAAGGATCCAGAGGACCTCATCTTTCACCCTAAAGCTGATAGGACAGCTGTGCGTAAGCAAGCATCTTAAGCAAGAAACAACAAAGACAGAGGTTGACATTCCTCTTTTTCTAAGGCTGCAGCCAGCAGTGAACTGTGAATCACCCCAGACAGAATGTACTTACGCACTCACAAGCACACGCTACACCACACACTGGGAAGTTGTAAAAACACTAATAAAACTGTGACGTTTACACCAGGGTGAGATACAAGCTAAGAAATGAGTCAGAAAACGGGATTAATACTTCCCCTGACTTTCTGGGCATGGAAAAGATTAAATACTTAGGCATAAACGGCTTTAAAAGGAGACATCAAAAATAATACAACATGATCTGAAATTATTGGTGCACTTTTTTATTATTATTTAAAGTGCCTGAAAACTCACAAAATATTTATAACAAGCAATTTAATAAATTAAAAAAAATTTATAAATTATTTGTTTTCCAAAACTCTCTCTAAAAGTATTAGTAATGTATCTAATATGCACAAAAAACAACAATTAATATTAATTTTCTTTGCTTTCCATAATAAAACATTTTTTTTTATATTTTTCTAAACTCGAGAAAAAAAAAAAAGACTGTTGAGACATCAATATGGTTATTCCCCACCACACTGAAAAAGTTGTTAATTTATCTTGCATTTGATTATTTTTTCGTTTATATTTTAAAGGGTTTCATTAAAAAGTATTATATATTGAATTTAGTCTGATTAATGAGTTTTCAGATAAAAACATTTCTGAAAGAGAATGTCACATAAAAAAGATCGTCTAGTAAAGTTGTCCTTCTTCATTAGTAACAATGTCAATATTTCTACTAATGCTTACCATTTCTGTGAGGAAAAGAAACTGAACTGAATATAAATCATCATTTCAAGTCACAAAGTCAGATATTATCTCAAACAAAAATGATCAATTATGAAGCAAAAGAATCAGCAATGTGTTATGCATCACAAAAGGGCACCGTAAGCAGCATTTGAAGAGTGAAGTTTCTTTTATAGACTTCTCTGAATGTGGTACTTACAGCTGCTTGTTGCTTTTTCAGCTTATCTCTACACTCCTCAAGCTCCAGAAGGTTCAGATCCGGAGGGAGTTTCTGTTGGGCAAACAAACACATACAGAAAAATCAGAGTATTTTTTTTAGTCTGATGGTACTTCATTTCATTTTGAAGAATGTGGCAGATATCCCTCACACAGACAAGGCCAAATTATCTCCAGTTCTGCAAGAGCTTCATAAACAACAACAGCAGCTGAACAGTTCAAACTAACTTTTACTTGAGATGCAGCCCAACTTTTTGAGGAAAAAACAAATAACACCCAACGCCCTATGCCCAAACTCAAAAGTCTGAACTTAAGTAAGTGTAGTTACTTTCCCTCTTGGCTGTAACTCTCATTCCATGCATGCATTATGCCAGGCGCCACCAAATCTAATGAGATTTCGCATTTGCAGTATGTGAATAATCCATCAATAGTTGTTGGCTGCAACCCGTGTAAAGACCCCTGGCTGTGTATAGGTGTGTTTGTGTATATACAGTGGGTACTGAAAGTATTCAGACCCCCTTAAATTTTCACTCTCTGTTATATGGGGTGCTGCTAGTACGTTAAGGAAAAAAAAAAAAACTTTAATGATTTTAGCAAATGGCTACTATAACAAAGAGTGAAAAATGTAAGGGGGTTTGAATACTTTTCATACCCACTTTGTATATATATATATATATATATATATTTTAAATGCTAAACATCTTACAATTTCTGCAAGTGGCATGTAAGACAATAAAAACACATTATGACATTCTCTAACACACCTCAAGCTCGTATTGCACCATGTCGAAGGAGTCACTCGTGAAGTACACTTCCTCTATGCTATCAATGATTTCCTGTTCTGCCTGTGGATCTGTAGGTTGTTCTCTCAATTCCCTCAGCTCCTCCTGTGGAGAGAAAAAGAATGATTATTGGCAGGGAAATCCCACTTCTTCTGAGACACATCGTTGGGGAAGCTAGCACCTAAAAATACAGAGTTTGAACATTGATTATTTCTCACGCCTGGCTTATAGCCAAGCTGAGTGCAAAGATTAAGTGGTCTTAGCACCCGTCCCTAAGGAACACCCCTCATGAACCTTAATGAGGATCAGCATAGGAGCATCAATTTCACTCAAAACAGCTTCAAAAAACAAAGTCGTCCACTTTTTCTTTGAAGAGGGGTGCTGAGAGGCTCATTACGCATGATTCACATGACGTGATGCAATGTGGTTAAAACAGCTCTACGACCAAGTCTGAGATAAACTTACTAAGCCATACAGAATTACAAGAGCAGATGCTGAAGCAATGTTTAAAAACCCTTTAATTACAGCCATCAGCCAAATTCACAGAAAGCGTTTTAAATCGATAAACCACTTATACATGTTTGACACTACTGAAAGAACTCAGAGTTGGACACTTGGTAATATATGATGGATCTTACTATAAAGTCAGCAATTTGATGTCATTGAGATAGAAGCTAAGGAATGATTTGGCCTGAAAGCCTTTAATCTCCTCAAAGACGCATGATGCAGCGTAGATGCAGTGCAGTCTGATGTAGGCAGCGCTGTGAGAGAGCGTGGGTGAATTCACTGAGGGACGGCATCAGCATCCGCAGGGGGTGGGGTGCTATGAGTCATTCTCCACTGGTATGCGCACAGCAAGAACAAAAGACAGAATCCATGGGCTCACTTGTTACCATTAAGCCTTAAAGACACCTTGAAATCAAATCTAGGCTGTTAGTCAAAGTCTAATAGCATTAAGGTCTACTATAATATTCTCCAATATATCTTTTTTTCATAAATGTTAATTCATTAATATTTTCATTTATTTTGGGCCTTTCCACTACCCAAATTGCCTTCAATAGTAAATTTTAACAACCTCCCACTTAACCAAGGGGTAACATTTCATCCTACTATTTAAAAATATTAATTTCATTATTTTAAATGTTCAAAGTTGAGTTGGAATTCAAATTACTAGTAATCTTATTTAAAAACTATTAAAAATAAAATGTAAATTATTATTACCATATTTTTTGTGAGTAACACAATTAGTTAAAGAAAGCAAAAAACTACTTACATAACTAAACCAAAGTAGGTCCCTTTTATAGTTTTTAAAGAAACTTTTTTTGGAACTATACTCTCATTCCGGTGTAATAATCACGGAATTTTGCTGCTAGAACATGGGTGCACCAGACGCAATAATATCACTCAACGCCTGAAATTAGTCCCCAACATTTTAGATGCTGTATAATATTGCGCCCAAGTTACGGCAGGAAAATTTCTTGATTATTACGGCAGGATTGAGAGTATAGTTCCTTGCCATATCGGCTTAGAAAATTCAAACTTCTCATCTTCTGTTGGTCTTAGAACACGATGTAATTATACAAGAGTCAAGATTTAAGTAGGAAAAATATTGAAACTCTTTGATCATTTTTAATCGATTTGCTTCTGGCCTAATTAGATTCAATGATCTACGCTAAGCTATGCTAAAAGTGCTATTAGGGGAGTTTGAGAATAATCCTTTTTCCAAAAAAAATTCCAAAAAATTGGAAATAATTTTTGCACTTGCAAATAACTTGCTAATATTATAACTATATTATAGGTATAACTATAACTAGCTATAACTATATTTTATAACTATAGTATGGCATAGAATAAGTTTTCCACTCTCATTACAGCAAACAGTCAACAGTAGCATAACAGCTTTTTCCCCCTTTGGGGATTACTTATATATTTATATACTCTTGTATGCGTGGGCATGTGAATGTGTGTGTGTACCCTGCTTTACAGGAAAATATTCACTCTGTGGGAGAGACAGCTCTCAGGGGGTTACAGAACAGTACGTGTGAGGGGCTTAATCTTAGAAAGCGTCATATATTTCTGGGTCAAATCTGATTTATTGATTTACTAAAAGCTGCATAACATTCTGAAAAGCCAAAAGTGAAGGACCATAATTGGTTCTAAAAATATGATTTGACAACTTTTTGAATAGGCATTCTTGTAAGACAAAAAGTTTATGCAAAAACTTGAAACTATGTCATTTTTATAACATTTTCTTTACTGAAATCTAGGGATGTGCATGAGTGACTGTCTGTCGGGTAACGTTACTAGCAAAGAAATAAGTTACTCAAAACATCTCAGACTGATTGATTTTACCACAGATGCACTGTATTTCTCACCTAAATATCAACATTAGGTTAGGTTGTTTTGTAGTTATTTGAGATATAACACATTTATGACAAAATAAAAAGCATAGGCTACATATATCACACTTTCCACACTGGACACTAGGGTTGGGTCGATGGCCGATGGACGACAGACATCACAATGATGAGCCCCGCAGCAGCAACCAGCTCGCGAAAAACACACTTAATCTATAGCAGCAAATCTATGCCATTAATAAGCAAGCGCACCACTGATGCTGGCGAGCGCGGTAAATCATTTCCGCGACAGGAAAACAGATGTGCATGCGAAGAAACGGGGCGAGCTCATTTCAAACCCTCGCGCGCGCTTGATATGTCATCTGCGCGCAATTCAAGCACTCGCGAGCGCCCATTCCTGCGCTTGTCACCTGTTCGCGCGAACACTTTTTGTCAGTCGTGGGGCGGGGCTTGGTGTTTTAGTTACAACTAAACACCCCAACCCCCACCTATCGCGATGTTTCACATTAGACATCGCCCAACTCTACTGGACACGCTTTCCTACAGTCTAGCAATCCTGGAGCTTGTGTGTTTTTTGTTTTTCATTTCTTCCCCCACAAGTCTTCAAGTAATATAAATGTGTGATATGAATAATGAAATACAGCAAAATGCGAAACGTCGTCAAATGAGCGATTATGGTCTAGCATTCGCAATTCGATGGAACGAAAAACATACGCGACAGCCCTTTTAATCAGCTTTCTTAAATAGTAACAAAAGTGAGAAAGTATTGTTAACAAATTAGGTATGAGTGAAGTCCACGATTTGATCAGACGAGATTGAAAACATCAATCATTTCCCACCTAAACGATCACTTGGAAAATAAAACAAAACTCTACCACACTAATTAAAATGATTGCCAAGCCTTTGTTCAATTATCTTTCCATCCCATGAAGCCTGCCAATGTTTACCAAAATTAACACCTCTCGTCCTTTTATTCCCTGCGTGCAGACGGAGACGAACGTGAGTCTATTTGCACATAAAAGTGTGACTCGACGTGCTATACATCAATCAAAGCTTAGGATGAGTGAACTGAAGGGTTACTGAATGATGCTGATCAAACGCAGGGGAGCCTGATTTAGAATCATATTAAAAATAACAATGAGCGTTTGTTCACATGGACTGAGATGAGAGAGAAGAGACGGACAGCTGTTGCAGATGTCACATCTGCTGCGAGACGTGAGTGAACCCGACTCACACTACTTTGTAATAATACTCTGTACCTTCTCCATCTTTAAAAATAATACACTCCATTAAAAATAATCTTTCAGACTGCAATATGTTTGAAATGGGAAGGAGAGAAAAGTCGCTGATGATGAATTTATATGTAGTTGTAATCTCCAGAAGCATACCCACGCGTAAGAATGAGTCGTCTTATGAATAATATTCAAAGATTACAATATGCTCTGCATAATGTGATGAGGGCAATGACGACATTACTCTAATGACGTGAAAAAACAGTATAATGTTCATTAATGTTTTACAGCAACTCTTCAAGAAGCATTGCATTGCCTTAATTATGTGATTATGGTGCCACCTAGAGGACACGGGAAATAGTGCACACATTTCTGGCCACTCCAACATCCCAAAATATTTTTTCCCCCCATAATTAATGTCCTAATCGACATTTGACACGATAAATTTGCAAATCCTCTCCAGGGAAAAATCTAAGTCATACAGCAGCACTAAGTCAAGCACACAAGTCACAAAATGAACACTAGCCAAATGTAGCCAAATTCAAGTAAAAGCTGGCCTTAAAAAATAAAACAGTCACTGGCTAATTGGCTTGTGACAGTCCAATACACCACATGATTTAAAACATAATATAAAAGCAATATCGGAACCTTATTTGTTTTATCACACATTAACAAAAATAATAACTAAAAATGCATATATAGTCCATTAAATAAAACTCAGTGCCAATCAAAAATCTGTGTTACTGTAAAAATTCCTGACTGATATAAATCACAGTCAAATGTTAAAAAAATGTAAAAATGTTAGCAAATAAAGAAAAAAATATACCAAAATCTATCTTGTGATGGAATTAACTGAACAATATCGTGTTTGTTTGTTAAACAAAACTCTTAAATAAACAGGATGCTGCCCTAAAACCTAAACTTTCAAGTAAATGATCATTTGCAGACAAAGACATGACAACAAATCTTTTTTTCTCCACACAATCCTCATTAATGACACAGAAGCACTTGGCAGCTATTTTGAGGGCTAACCCATCATTTTCCTGTACTCGCTGTAGACACAGCGTTCGTTTCAATGATCAAACGCTCTCTCAGTAGAATTTCAAAAGTGTTGAATCAATTCCCACCAGGATCTGAGCCAGATGGTTCTGAAAATCATTTTCTGAAGTACGTGTAACATAAAAAAAATATACAGAGTAACAACAAACACTCTCTGCCGCTGGAAAGGAGTCCATTGAATTGGGTTATTTATGTCTGCAATAACCAGAGATTAAAAGTAAAAAGCATCAGAGCTGCAGTTGAGAGTGTACATCGAGCACTAAAATTACCTTGGAAAACTACAGCCAGAAGATCTAAAAGGGCCTAATCACAGATTGCTGATTTAATGGAGCAGCAGCAGCTAAAACCAACGCACTGGACCATGACCAAAGTACATCTATCTCACTGAATGAAGGTCATAATACAATTCAGGCTCAGCCAAAGTGTGATTAACTTTTTTTTATACTCTCTCTTATGTTTTCAGATTTCAGAAACATTTTTATCATGTGAACATAGCTGAAATGTAATTTCGCAAAGCTCAACATAAAACACATTTATTCAAATATTCATATTTTACTTCTTTTAAAATATGATCAATTCCCAGGAGGTTTAAACTGATGTTATTTTTTCCCGCATGTTTTCTACATTTCACAGAAAAATAAAACATTCACTGTAATTATCATGTAATCTAGACCTAGACTGTCATATATATGAAAAGCACTGATTCATCCATTCAGTAAAGACATTTTCAGCAGGCATTCGTAAGCATTCAGAGATGCAAAAAAGCAGCAAAAACAAAATTTGTTCACAAGTGTGAAAGCCTAATGCAGAAAGAGTACAGGTTGAGTCACCTTGCTGGGGGTCCTGAAGCTCTCCACAGGGCTCATGTCAACCACACTCTCCTGAGGACTCTTAAGACCCTGGCAGAGAAAATATAAATATTAGGCAGCCTTTAATGACGATGAGGGTGTTGAAATCACTAAAGCAAGAGTTCTCAATATTCCAAATACAATGGTCCCCCCAAAAAAGTATATTTAGAGTAGTATATAACTAAATTAGATTGTTTTATTTTAAAATAGTACTGTATTTATTTATTAATATTTGATTTAATGCCATGTGGCTATATTCATGGCAAGAGGAAACATTTGAGTTCCACATATTCAGTTTATTACATGTTTTCGGTTTATTTATTTGCCTGTTTAAATAACTGCTAATTATATAATTCAGTTTAATCTTATAGTATTATTTAATTATACAACTTTACACCGTTTACACTTGTAATTTTACAAGTTAGTCAGAGGGGCATATTCATATTCTTCCCTGGACTCTTGCAAGCGAATTAAAAATAAAAAATAGTGTATGCTAAGGCAGTTTTGGGGTAAATTAAAAAATATTGAAAACATGAATACAGCCATTATTTGACACTTCACTATAGATTTAGAAATAGGTAACGAATTAAGTGTAGCAAATTTGGCTGGGGTGCCATTTATGTTGCTTAAGTTGAACTTAATGGGGCTGTTTCCCAAACAGTGCTAGTCCTAGATTAAAATAAATGTTAGAGCTGTCTAAAATGGAAAAAGCTTGCACTGACGTACCTTAAAATACATTACTGCCATTGTTTGGTCTTAAAATGCTCCCAGGTAATGTTTTTTTGTGAGACATGTTTCTAAAAACTACTTAAATGTCCTAAATTAACAAAGACCTAGTCCTGGCTTAATCTAATACCCGTCTTAATACTTTTATTAATACTTTAAATTAAGTTAGGGTTAGGCCAAATACGATTTTTCTGCACATCTGATTGAAATCCCGACATGAAACCACCATAATATCTGGTAAACAGATTTTTATCAGATTTTTGAGTGGTAGATTTGCAGTGAAGGAAAATCTCTCAGATTTCATTTTAAAATGTTTTCACTTGTGATCTGAACGAAAGTCTTTTTTTGAGGTTTGAAACATGAAAGTGAGTAAGCAATGACAGAACTTTTTTATTTTTGCATGGGCTATCTTTTTAATACATTTACGGTCTTATTGGGAATTATTCATAAGTGCACAATTTCACTTTGTTACCTCTTCTTCAAAATTGCTTAGCTAAGTAATGATAAGCTCTAAAGACATCTTTATCTTTGAATAACGTCATCCAGCAGATTAATGGCAACAATTAGTTAACTGGCTATATACTGTAGGTATTTTTTTATGCTGTAGCCTTCTCTTTTGTTTGATACACATATTGTTTTAAACAGCAATAACTGTTAAAGATTGATCTTTAACTGTCAATAACATGTTTTCTCAGGGTCATGCGTATAGTTTGATAGGCGGTGTCTCTGATGACCGTCTCGCTCTGATTCATTTGGGATACAAGCACATGCAGGGTCTGGATGGTTTCCCTAAAGACCAGAACACAGCATACGGCTACTACTCCAACATCGGCAAACAGACCAGCATCGACCGCGATAAAGTACAAGACTCCTGGGTGGGTTACACATGTATCTACAGAGATTAGAACTCTATGTCAATGTAAATGACTTTATAGGTATGAGTTATATTTGAACCAGCTCTGGATGTGTGTATTTACCTCTAATTATTTCAGAATTACTGTAAACTAAGGCCGCCAATTCAGTTAATTTAATGACTTTATTAATTGATCACATTAATCACAAATAATCACATGGAAAGATCCCACCTCACAGGTGTGCCACATCAAGATGCTGATCTGACATCATGAGTAGTGCACAGGTGTACCTTATACTGCC
>JAUCNO010000353.1:5781618-5804117 GCA_032353835.1 Enteromius viviparus
TAATAAATATACACAGTACATACAAATATATTATATAAAGAAAAACTTTTATTTTGATGTGATTCATCATGATTAATTCTTTGACAGCACTATTTTCTTTTTTTTAAATAAATCACTACCAAAAACCTGCATTGCATGCTTGCATTTTTTATTCTGTATCCACGCTGAACCAAAATTCACTGCCTGTAACAATGTAAACATAAGGACAGGTGCCAGCCCCTATTTACTTTCCAGTCACACAGGTGGGACAGATTTGTACTTAGCAACTGGGAAGAAAAAAAAAACGTTCCATGGCCACACAGACTAATTATGGATGGAACAAAGGAATAGCAACAACACTGTTCACTATTATTCACTGTTAAATTCAAATTGTATTTAAATATTTTTAGTATTTTTATTACTAAATATTATATATGGGTAGTGGACAAATAAAATTGTCCTATGGTGTGACATAGCAAAAAAAAAATTAATAAAATTAAATACATAAATACAAATAACAGGAGAAAATGTATCTTCTTTCTAAAAATAGCACGTGAAAGGTTTGTCTTTAATGTTAGGTTTTTTTTTTTATTACCACTAGTAGTTTTAGGAATAGGAGTAGTATTTAAGCTTTAGTCAATCTACTTTGATTTGATTAGGTCAGAAGAATTTAATAAAATAACTGAAAAAAATTAGTTATTTTTCGACATTTACATACCTTTGTCAATTCTGGCCATCACCAGTGTGAACTTGGTCTCGTCCTGCTTCTTAGTAATATTGTTGATTGCCCTGCACAAGAACTCTTTACTCTGGGGTAATTCATACGGCTTCACTTCAAACCGTGGTCCAATCTTGAGAACCTCTGAGCCGTTCTTGGTTTTAGAGATCCAGACGCAGGTGTTGGGAGGGTTGGAGTCTGCAATACACTCAAAGAAGACCAATTCCTCCGGGTTCACCGTGAACACACCTTCGGTTTTCAGACCTTGGTCAGAATTCACCGCTAAGTTATAAGGCCCATCTGAAAAACGTTACAATGGTAAAAAAGTTCATTAGTAGTTTCTTTTTCCAAATGCATTTTAAAATAATCATTGGAATTTTCTATTACTTCTGTTACTCTTAATTACTAGAATTAACTTTATTATTATTAATTTATTAGTGATATTGTAATATCCCCTTTTTATAAAAATAAATGGACTTTTATTGGACTACTGATATCAGATACTATCAATTTCTTTAGAGATACAACTTTTTAAATTAGTTTCTTAATCCACATTTATAAATCAGATTGAGTTTAGTTAAATGACATGTCAGGACAGATCATGTTTGATATCTGAGTAATGTTTCAGATAGTTCTCAGGCTGCAGGAGGAACCTGCTGGACAGTGTGCAATGACAAAGCAATGATTTACACATGGAATGATAACAGATGATAAATGAGTCAGAAAGTACAATAGATACTCACAGAACACAATGAGGTTAGCTGGTTTGCTCGGCTTACTGCTAATGTGGTTCTGGGCCTCACAAATGTATTGACCAATGTCTTCTTTCTTCACAGGGTTTATATCAAGTGTCCTATTATCTTGTGAGAATGTATGCCGCTCACTTGGACCAACCACCATGTTGTTTTTCAGCCAATTGTACTGAACATTTGTCCCATGTTCAACAGAACAAGTCAGCGTCACATTGTCCCTGTCTTCCACCAGTTCTGATTCTGGGGTCTTGCTGATAACGGGGATGGACACAGGCACTGGGAGCAGAAAAGACATAATTTGTGTTTTTTTTGTTATTCACCAGTATTCACTGGAAGTCTTATACATGCATCGAAAATAGCTCACTTGTGTGTTGAAAAATAAGGTGAATAAAGTCACAAATGTGAGATACAAAGAATATTGTGAGTTAAAAAGTTGCAATTATGAGAAATGAGTTGCGCAATATACAGTTCAAAATGTGAGAGGCATTTTCAAAATTCACATTTTGAGTTTAAAAGGTCCGTTAAAAAATCAGTTGTGCAGTGCATAAAGTTCATAAAGTTCAAAATATAAGAAAAAAGAAAAAAAAAAGTCACACTGAGTTTAAAAGTTGCAACTACAAGAAAAAGTTGCGGCATATTATATGGCAAATTTAGTCACTGAAATTTATAAAATCACATTAGGAGGCATAAAGTCAACTGTGAGAAATTAAATCGGCATTGTGAGGTATGAACCACAATATTATTTAGTTTTACTGCAGGAAGAAAACAGCTTCCAGTCAATGACAGTGTCACAAGATGTTAAAAGCATTAGTAAACAACACTACATCCCTTATTATACGCATAACACTCAAATGATCTTACCACTAACTGTGACTGTCACTCTTTTTGTGACAGGAACTGGACTGGGAATTCCTGGGAAGACGATGTTGATCTGCAGCTCATATTCCCCCTGCGTGTCTTCATACAGGTGCTCAAATTTTAGTGAGACATCGGGCAAATTGAGCTCCAGGCGGTTCGTTAGGCGCAGATTTAGGATGGCATTGACGTTGTCGAAAGTGAACAAAATAGTGTTTTCAGGCTTAATCTTGCACCAGGACCCCTGAAACGTCACATTGTTGACATCAAAGTGAGTCTCAACCTTGAGGAGCATTGAGTCCCCCACTTTTCCATGCTGTGCGGGCTGCAGTGAAACGCATTCTGTGCAATTAGAGTCCGTACCTGTTCAAATGAGAGTGTTATATGGTATAGTGTCAAAAAATATAAGCAACATATACACAACAGTTTTGTTGTAGGGGGCGGATTATTATTTACGGTAAAAGTAAAGGTAAGTTCACTGGACTTTTATAGCCTATTTTTGCACAGTCAGTTAAAATGTGAACGCTGAAACCATTGTGTTATAGCAACACATGATAGTTGCACAAGTTACAGCACAGGTTCTCTCTTTAGGGCAAAAAAAAAGTCATACAGTTTTTGTATGTAACAGATTCACAACCCTTGCTCAAAAAAAACAACCACAAAGAAAACATGTAATTTGAAAATGACCACTAATTTTATATTTAAATATGTTTGCAATTACACACAAAGCTTAGTACATTTAAAATATATTAAATTCCAATGTAAATGTCAATAACACACTACAGGTAAATCTTTAACACAAATCAATAATATATACTATATAACTATTCTATGTTATAAATATATGTATCCTATAAATATAATATTTTTAAGATATGATAAACAACTTCACGGTTTCACCAGATATATTTAAACCACTTTAATAAAATTATTATAGTTTCTCTTCTGAATAAATAACTAAATAAATAAATGGTATTTTATAATTTAAAAATAACAGTATTTTTTGGCAAAAATTTGCACAGCTGAGGTATACTAAGTTAAAACATGGAGAAACATGATAACATGATAATAAAATTAATTATACATAATTATTATAAAGCATGTTATTATAAACAAAACAGTATGATGAACATACTAATAAATTTGTCATCATTTCATGTTTATTTTGACTATTGGACCTTTGAGTTTGAGAGAATGGCTTTTCTCAAATAAAACTGGGAGATGTTTATGTTAGTTTATTTCTCAGAGCAGTTCCGCTGATGTTCATGTGATGTAATGGTTCATGCACCATTAGTGCCATGCGTAGCCTACTTCAGTAGCTATATAGCTATTAGCCTAGATAAAATGGCATCACACAAAGATATGCAGAAACAAGCAGATCATTTATAAAGCAGTCTCTTTGCGCTTTAATATTCACAGACACATATCATATATACTTTTGATTTATGCATCTATCAGATTTTTTATACGTGTTTTACTCAACATCCTCATTATATGACGTAGAATGAGCTTATTTACAGTGAAAGGACTGTCAAGTGCGCTGGAAAAAATCTGGCGTTAGAGCCCAGTAAATTCAGACTAACTTGAACGCAATGCAATGGGCAATCACAGGTGTTCAAGAAATCATTCTCTACGAAAACACAAACAGGTGATTTCCAGAGCAATGCGCACAGCAGCCTTCACCAAATCTGTTTATCCAATATCCTTTAATTACTGAAGGTGCTTTTGACTGCGTGAGAACTGAGATGTGTGTCAACTGTCTGGCGCTCAATTGGTAAAAGTTGGCAGGGGATGGAAATGAGATAATATTAGATTATCTCTGTCATTTTCTCCATTGTACGTGCTGAAGCAGCCGAGCGGAAATAAGCTGCATATGTACAGTTTTTTTATTATTATTGTTCACAATTATAAGATTGTGCTAGTTCAAACAGTGATAAACCTTCATATCTGTACAGTTTAAACCTTAGATGGCTTTAGAGCATGACGGAAGATTATTAAACAATGATTTCAAACGTACTTTAAAGTAAAATCTTTCATTTGACCTTTAATTCATTACAAAAATGCATGTGTGTTAGAATTAAGAAACAGTCATTTAGCCTTTCGTTCCTTAATATAATATTATTATCTGCAAATACAGGTTATATGCTCTTAATATTTAAAGTGCACTACAAGAGCCAATCCAGTACACTGCTTCAAGTTCTCAATATTAATGTTTTGGTCATTTGTGCAGCAGAACCTGCAATGCTTCTCATTAACAGTGACACTGCTGATTAAAGCATTCATCTATATCCGTTGCTAATCTCCTCCGGTTGGCTCAGACACTTCAAATAAGGAGAAAATTTGCAGAATAAGACATCCCTTGCATCATCTGCAACTCCAGCATGCTTTAGCCACATCATTAATTAGTCCACATGCAGATCTAATCACCACAGCCTTTGTCCTGATCCTATACCTGGCTGAGCAAATATTGACCGACTTCTCAGAACGATAGTAATCAAAAATCAAGTTCTCTCTAATTTGTCTGAACTGGTCCGTGAGCAAACACTCGAGCACTGAACGCACTGCATGAAGTCATGGAGACCTGATCGCAAGAATAAAGCTTCCTTGATGCTGGGAAGATAACTTAACGGGCCGAACTGATGTATCTCATTTACTTAAGGATAAGATTTCTTTGGCATGGATGAAATAAACGTATGCAATGGAGGCCCTGTTTTAACTGACAGCTGTTAATCTGCATCACGTTGCTAGGCAAGGCTGTGTGGCAGCAGGCAGGTAGGCAGCAAGCAGGTAAACAGTCTCATACTCCTCCCTCTTATCATTCTCAGGCCTCTTAACTACCCGGACACGGCCATCTCCACCCCCTTTACTTGCTTCTGCCGGCCTGCTGACAGCCAGTGTTGTGCATTACAATAGATGACTGTGCGGCTCGTGTTGTGCGCTAAATAATAAATAAAGACACCCCTATTGCACGCATCAAGGACCAGAGGGCAGATTTGGTGGAAGCAAAAAGTGTGCCTGTGTTTACGCCACACTAAGCTATGAATACATCACTAATAAGTGTGCTTGGCCTGTTCTGATCTTATTGTCTCCAAACAAGGTGAGGATTATTGAGGGGATAGCAACAGTGCACTTATAAAACCACCACAATAGGAGTTAGGGATCGAGCTGTTCAGACCAAGAAGTGAATGAGCGACTCTTTGTGCGTCCCCAAACACAAACATTAGACTATTCACACCTCATGATAATCCACTACTGCCGTTTATGCTGCTACCAAAATGCACATACAAATGAGTGGACTGGAAAATGGACAAAAGCCTGACCGTGAATAATCCAATAAGCCTCAAATGTTTGTTTGTGTATTTTTAAAGCAGCATGTGACACGAAAGGCTAAATGTAGGATGCGTCTGCCATAAGACTGTTTTATACATTTAATACATTTTGAGTGGTGATTGTAGTGCATTTTGTGCTCATGTTAAGATGCAACGAATTTCATTGATTTAAAAAAAATAAAAAGAATAGAAACAAAAAGAAATAGCATCTCACAAGTTAATAATATAAAATAGTTTTAAATAAAAATAATATATGATTTTATAGATTTAAAGGTGTATATATATGTGTGTTTGTGTGCCTGTGCAACAATTTTTAAAAAGCATGTTTTTTCCTTGTGCATTACATTTAATATTTTTTTGATTAAAGTTATGTTTTTTCAAATACATTTTTCGTCTACCTATCTATCTATCTATCTATCTATCTATCTATCTATCTATCTATCTATCTATCTATCTATCTATCTATCTGTCTATCTATCTATAAATATATATTCTCACACACACACACTGTATATACCTTTGTTTGCTAACTGTAAGTACAGTGGGAATATATTCCCCACTGAAGATTTCAAAATGGAAGTGAAAATATCCAAACGCGGAAACTAATCAGCACATTATTTTAGAATTACGGAATTTAAACCAAACCACAATTCTATATTAAGTTCTATTCCACCTTGCTACTTCAAGTAATCCTACTGTGCAGAGAAGGTTGCTTTTTGCTTCAAGTCAACAGTCGTCAACAGGAAATAATATTTACAAACAAATATTTAAATGACATGTTTTCCAGAGTATCCCTCCATCATATTTCTTAGATATGTACTTAACTTTGAACGACACGTTTAGGTTAAATAATAAACATTTATTTTACAGCAACTTTTAAACTCTAGAAATGCATGTAATTAGAAGATGTCCAAATGTGGACTGCCTTTGGCTTAACCTCCCATTTTTGGCCAAAAATATATTTATAGTTTTAGTGTGTACCATTACTTCTGCAAATCCTTCAAAAACGAATAAAAAGCATCTTACCAGGAATGATTAGAAATATGATGGACATGAGCAGAAACATAGTGACTCCAACACATTCCATTTCTGCTATATAATCTCTAGAAGCTGTGTGACAAGAAAAGAGAACTGGTGACAGTATTTGCCAGGGAAATGAGAGAAGCTAGTTGAGGCCCCTCCCACGCGCCATTTGGACACATACACCTGGTCGAGCTTCCAAAACACTGCTGTCAGCCTGAGGGCCAGAGACAGTCTCACCGATACACATTCATTGTAGATATACACAGCTTTAGCACACAATGTCAGATCACATGAGGAAAGTCACTTGAACAGTTCCAGTACACACACATACACACACACTGCTACAGGTGTGAAACCAGCACAGACTGACATTCAAGTTCCAGACAGACACAGGACATGCAAAGTTTCACCTGGATCTATGCATGACTTAAGACACACAACGTTTTCAAGAATCAGTCCGAGCAAAGCTTAAGATAAATAGTCAGAACTGACCTTAAGTGTGTTATTTAAGTCCACAGCTAGTGTTAAAATAGCACTTCTAAAACTCACTTGTACACAAAATACTACCAAACCAAAAGGTCAATAAATGGCTTTCATAGGATTAACACATGCAAAAGTTTGGAGATGTTAATAGGTTTATTCAGGATTTAAGATAATGGTGTTCTTGAACTGAAAAAAGTCATCACGATTTAAAAACATATATTAAGCAGCAGAACTTTTATTCAGCATAAATAAGAAATGCTTTTTTACATGAGTAATAATGATAATAATGATAATAATAATAATACTAAAAATCTATATGTGCCTTCACAGCATATTTTTAATACTATTTCACTAGTCCTCATTATTCCAATAGAAAGAGCGTGTTTGGCTTGCTGTCCGGGGAAAGGGCCGGAAGCGGAGGCAAACAAACGTAGTCAGAATAAGTATTAGAGAGATAGACGTGAAATTGTCTTGGTTATGCTTTAAATCCAGAGACGGTCTTTGTAAGTGACGGTGAAAGCACTAGAAAGTAGGTGTCCCCAACTAAGCAAGCCAGAGCCAACGGTGGCAAGGAACCTAAACTCCAACCTTGAGGAATGGAGAAAAAACCTTGGGAGAACCCAGACTCAGTTGGGGCCAGTTCTCCTCTGGCCGGACGCCCAGCACTTAATTTCCAGTTTGATAAAATCTCATGTTAGAGAGAGTAAAGGATTTACGATGAATGTGGGTGTATCAGGTTTCGGTGATCTATCTGTGGATGTTAGATTAGGTAATCTAGGACTAAAGAGGCGGTGAAGGGATGCAAGAGATGGGAAGTTAGCTCTATTTAAAGAAGAATCTCTTAACTCTGGTAGGATAATCGGATAATAGGCTGATTAGGAAACGAGACTCCAGCTGTGGTTAATCATTTGTTCGTGCTTTCTGAAATGTGTTTATATCTTACATCATTTAAATGGTCACAATATTTATTACGTACGTATTTACTGTATTTTTAATCAAATAAATGCAAGGTCAGAGAGCATTAGAGATTTCTTCAAAACAAAAACATCTTACCAACCAAAAACCTTTGAACAGGGGCCTGTTCCATAAACCAAGATTAGAGTATAAGCCAGGCTTATTTCAGTTAGTCTGACTTATTTCCAGTTAATTTGTATTAAAATAAGTCAGACTTTCTGCCATAAGCCTGGCTTATTTGGTAAACTTGTTTTATGGAACAGGCCCCAGGTTTGTTCCAATTTGATGCAGTTTTTCCTTCTTTATGTGGTCTTTTATTCTACTACAATTTACAAATCGCATCGGTATAAGTTGTTATAACATGATGCTGAAGATCTGCGCAGGAAACACAGGTTCAAATATCACAAAAAGAAAACCATTGTCAACTTAGGGAAACAAGGAAGCAAGTATTTTTTTATAAATATTTAATGCAAAATGCCTTTACAACCCCAAAAGCAGCATTTCTCATGCAGAAACACATCAGCAAACAGATACTGCACACAGGGCCGTAAATGGTGTAAATGACCTTTATTTGGACTGAGAATCATCTGCTTAAAAAAACAAACACAAACCTGGCATGATGAACCCCGCACCCCTTTCGGATCCCCAACCATATGATCCTGTCATCCAAGTCTGCCACAAAGCCGCACGGTGCTTAACAGCACTCACTTTTAAGAGTCACTTAGACAAACATCTAAAGGGTTTTATTCCCCCACAGTCCAGAAAGAATTCAGTCTCCACTCCAAACTCCACCTGCCTGTTGTGCAGGACGCCACACTCACTAGCCCTTTAGTCCAACTCGGAGCCGGAAGTCTTCCTCTTTTTCTTTTTGCTGTGTTTCTTATGCTTCTTCTTTTTCTTCTTTTTCTTCGACTTGTCCTGTAAATAGATAAAAACATTGTCATTAGGAAGTTCTGTTTAGCGAATCCACTCCGAATTCCATCCTGTAAGTGACGCAGGTACTGTAGTCATTCCCTCATTCGGAAAAAAAAACAATCCACTTTAACTATGACACGGGAAGACTTACTGTAATTTTCTCCTTCTCTTCACTACTGCGTTTTTTCTTTCTGGACTCAGCCTAAAAAATAAAAAAATAAATAAAAATAAAAACATTGAATTTAGAATGTCACATGGTTTTTCCAGTGCTTTACAGATGCATGATAAGGTCTAAGGTTTAAACACTCTTACATCTCTGCCTACATCAGACTCATCGGAGGATTCTGAGTGACTCCTTTCAGCTTTCCTCTTCATTCGACCGTCCTTTTCATCCTTTCAAACAACATTTAACACAATACACTGATGTTTCGTTTGTTTTTTATGCTCTTAAACACACACAGGCTACATTTATTTGATCAGAAATACAATAAAAATGTTATATTTTAAAGCATCATTACAAACTTTAAATTACTGTTTTTATTTTTATATTTAATAATACATTTTCAGCAGCCACTGCTACAATCTTCAGCGTCACAAGACCCTTCATAAATCATTTTAATATGCTTAAAAAACAAGAATAAGAATTTATATGCTTATCTTTTTTTAATACTTTTTTATTTTAATAAAATGCTCAAAAGAACAGAATTTATTAGTAATAGAAATATTTGGTAAAATTATAAATGTATTTAAATGTCACTTAATTAAAGTTTGTTCCCTTAAGGTTATTATTACTATTTTTAAATATAATTTTATAAATAATATAGGGCTGTCAAATGATTTAAATTTTTAATCAAATTAATCAGGATTTTCAGTGGATTAATCATGATTAATCACTATTTGCAACTATACCTGAATCCTAACCATTTTTTTTTTAAATGCATACCAAAAGATAAATAACAGGACACAGATACATCATTTTCCCTAACAGGCTGTCTTTTTCAGCCAAATAATGGTGGCTTAAATCAAGCTGAAACATACTACATACCATAATATTTGTCTTTGCAATGAGAACAATATTTTACCTTTACGCCGGTTTCACACTTTACGCGTTAGCAGCGTATATGTAACGGGTATATTATTTTTAAAAGATTATTTTTGGGAGACTTTTATTTTGGCGAGCGAACTGCTTTTCGCATGCGTCAAAAATGCGGCAGAGAAAAAGCGAAGAAGAGCGCGGTGTATGAGTGAATCGCGGTATTGTTATTGAGAAGCTCGGGCAATAAGGTTGTTAAAACGGAAGATTGTCGAGGATGAAGAAAGAAGGAAGACAGTACAAAGTGCAAGTGTAAACAGTGAACCGCAAAATAACGCTCTTCAGTTCTGAATATTGTCAAAGTGCAGTTACTCCGAGGTAATTGTTGTCCCACTTTCCTGACAAATAATTCGTCACACTTCGCATGCGTGAAATGCGTTAAAAAAAACTAAAATTAACGTAATTAACGACAAAAATTTATTAACGCCGTTAAAGCGTTATTTTTGACAGCACTAGTTCAAATGAGTGCAGTCGGATAACTATAAAATACCCAGTGGCGCTGTTTTAACTCATTTTATTACATTGTTAAACTAATTTAAAATGATATATTATACTTTTTATTTGTTTACTTTATGTTTTTATTTTTTTTATTTTAGCGCTCTAGCAGTTAATAAACAGAACTGTGCGTCTTGTGGCAGAACATTATAGCCGGATCTACTTCTCTGTGGCGAATCACGCAGGTCCCACTTATTATATGTCTACCGTAGTGATTCAGGACAAGCCAAAAACACAGTTTGGAAAATGGTGTAGTCGTTTATATAGATTTTGAGCACACAAGTTACAGCTAAATAACCCTGAGTCTTGATGATTGTGAACCGAAGGGGAGGCGAGTGCTGGGCGGATGGCTCTGGTAACGGTGGGGAGCAGCGACACCTCACACAGGCTTCAGAGGGAGTCTCTCATCTCTTGTCCACCTCAGGTAGACTCGTTCGGGTGAGTAGTGGAGTATTTCATACCAGCTGTGTTTAGAAATTATGCTGATTTGTTCTGCTAACCCAAGAGTTGCAGGTTCAAATAGAGACTGACGAGGAGATGGGAGGTAAAATGCTTTGACCTTCACCTAGCTCTAGAGAGAAGAACGAATGGTGCGCTATTGATTTTTCTGACCTAAATTACAACAGCTAAGATGAAATCTTTGGGTTTTTTCCGGTGCTCTAGGTTTCCAGTGTTTCAGCCGCTCACCGAATCCTGCTCTGAATCCCTCCCTGCCACCTTTCTTCTCAAACTGCAGCCACCGTTACCCATGCTTATTTCCTTCATAGAAAGAATGGGGAGAGTCACAGGTGCATCATTCATCGAGACATCACAGTGGAACCCTATCATGCGCCGATGCTAACCGGTCTCTAAACATTACTCAGATGGTGTTATAGCGGAGAGAGCCCAGCAGGTGGAGCCTCTACCTCAACTTCTCATGAAGACCAGCAAAACACTGAACTCCAAGATGTCCTGGACCGAAGGGCTGCAGTTTGTTGTGGTCTGTAAACAACCGTGTAACTGCATATATTGCAAAGCGAGATTACGGGACACTGTGCATGGTTTGCATTGAACTGTACTTGTCATTCTTTGCTGCTAGATGTTGTTTATTTTGGGACCGCAATTAATTTCCTTCGGCTTTATTTACCTTGGTCGCTGTCTTTAATGTTTTTTAGCCATTGCCCGCCTCGGAGTACCACAGTTATGTTTTCCCTGAAGCTGAATGGGGGCGAGAGTCCTGGAAAGGAGCCTTGATTCACACAGTCCCTTTCACACACCCCGGCCATGTCCCTGCCTTGCTGGATCTCCTCCGCCATCAGTCTGCCATCAACGTCCTGCTGGCCAGCTGCTTCAGTAACCACAGCCACCACATAGGTTATTAATACAGCTTATTCATGCATTCAGCTGGCAGCAGACTGGCGTAATTAAAGATGGAGCTTTTCCTTCTCACTTTACTTTACATAAACTGTAGATGCTGGCTTGCTGTATGACCTGAGATGTGAGATCCTTCCAGAATCAGACCTCTGCCTTTCTGTTACATTCAGCCTTGATGATAACAACCACCTGGCTGTTCGTAAGCACCATTACACACTATATATGTGACCCTGCACCACTAAACCAGACATTTATTTTGGGAAAAAGAGATGTATACCTCATCTGAAAGCTGAAAAAATAAGTTTTCCATTGATGGTTTGTGAGAATAGGACAATATTGGGCTGAGATGCAACTATTTGGAAATCTGGAATCTGAGGGCGCAAAAAAATCCAAATGTTTAGAAAACAGCCTTTAAAGGCCAAATTAAGTCTTTAGCAATACATATTTAATCAAAAATAGTTTTCATATATTTATGATAGGAAATTTACAAAATATATCTTAATGAAACATGATCTGCACTTAATATTGTAATGATTTTTGACACAAACACATTGTTGGCTATTGCTACACACATACTCGTGCTACTTATGGCCGCTTTTGAAAATGTAGTTCTCTGTTCTAGTTCAGGTGACGGTGCTGGACGCTCATCAGATGAGCTGCAGACTTCTGATGCCTGGTTTTGTGGATCACAAATTGGATGACTACATATCCAGGGTCCTTAAGCGGTAACCGTTTGCATCACTACTACACATGCTCACTAATTAGGTTGTTTTTGCATGTGAGGACGGTTCTGTTAATTGTATCAACAAAGGGTTAGTTCATGCAAAAATAAAAACAAATGTAACAACTCAAAGATGATCATCCCTTCAAATAAGACATGAGGTTATGGACTGAAGTAACTCTCTGAAAGCTCTGCAGATTTCCACAAAATGTGTCTGTCTGCAGAATCCAGACCTTCCGTGTTTGCTAAATATTTTCTTTCCTCTTCCTGTAAGCGTGTAGTACTCTCAGATACTCCACAAATACTTCAAAGTAGGCCTTGTTCCAAACCACTTGTTCTGTGGAAACTCCCTCCGTTCATGAATCATCCTTCACCCCGTTGGTTTTTCTGTCCAGATGCATGTCCATTCCCATCACGATGAGGGCCATACGCAGGAAAGTGACCCCTGCAGCTGTCCCAGAGTCCTCTGCTGCCATGGAGAGCAGGGATCAGTCTGTACCTGATATCAGCTCGGTCTCCCGCGAGGCTGCTGAAGACGAGAGCATGGCCTCTCCTCCTCCTCCAGGATACTGTGTTGTGTCTGTTGGTGGCCCAGTGGCTGAGAATGCAGTGAATACAGAGGCTGTGTCGAACCGTTCTCCCTGTGCTTCTCTGGGTGTTTATTCACACTGGGTGACCAGTGGCCTTCCTGCAGAGCTTCTCTAGTTAAGAGATGTCTTACACTTTTTACATTAATCTTAATAATAAAATAAATCTTAAATAAAAGTCTGTCTCAAAAGCTTATAGAAGGTGGTTTTATCCCATGCGCACTTTTCATTTACAAACTAACTTGAAAGAAACAACACTAGCTTCTCTTTTTTTTTATTCTATTTGTTTTTATAAAAAATTATACAATTAACAAAAGCAAAAAATAAGAAATCAGCTGTTTCTGATCATATCGTGTATGATTTATTTTAAAGAAAACCTGTTCATTATTCACAGAATAGCAAACCGCTAAATGAAGCATTTTTAAACACATTTATTATGCATGGATCACTTCCAGCTGGCTATGGGATTTTTCTGAAAGGGTCCAAAATGAAAGCAAAAAGCATGCTTTGGCATGTATCTGTGCTCCGCAGAAGAGAGGAGTTTTATCTGTTACATTATTCATGAGGAAATCTACGTGTACGCTGTGGTCTATACATTTTCTTGCCATTTCAATGTTAAGCCGCACAATGAATGAATTCAATTTTATAAAATAAAACACCCAACCAAGTGCCGTATTAAACTAGGAATATTTCCTTAAAAAGGCCCATTAATACAAGCTTCAAGGAAGATTTTCTGCATGATAATGTGAAACACATGCAGAGTATCCAAGTTCAGTTAATACAGGCACACAACTAAAATAATAATGATCCTGCTCTAAATGTCACATCTGGACATTAATATGAACGGGGAGTAATGCAGGATCTGACGCGGTCACAGAGGATGAGAGCAGGTTAAGAAGTAAGTAAAGTTCTGTTAAAAGCACTGCGTACAGTAACACTTACTGTAATGTCAATACATCTGAATACAGTTCAGTTTAAACTCTTATAAATGTAGCCTGTAAGCATCAGTTGTGTTGCTGCCGGGCACCAATCTTCTCTCGTGGCCTCTAGAGAGAGTTAAGTGTCCGCTGTACAGCACCTGACCCTCAGAATCTCGCTGGAAGAGTTTTTTGGGTTTTTTTTACCTACGTTTTCATCTTTTTTGTGCGTGTGTGCACTATTCGGTAGGGAATGATGTTGAGGGTAGTACTCGTTTCACTTTATGTATTTATTTCAGTGAATACTGAATGTGTTTTCGTGAGTGAATGCATGATCATTACAGTATACTCACTACGCTCTGCATTACTCATGACTTTATGGAAGCACGAGTATTTTTTGGAAAAAGTAACTGATGATTTCTTCAGAATTAGAAAATGAATGCATTACTGCTCACTTGAAAAAGTTGTCTGATTACGTGACTCCCGTTCTGTGTAGTGCATCACCCCCAACATGTGATGTCATGACTTAGACGTTGTGATTATTATAGGTTGGTTTATTTTTTATTTATATGACTATTAGTAAAAGTTTCAGCAGTAATAATAACATGCATTGTGCAAATGTTAGCTTTGGGGAGTCTTGAGCACCTGGCCACCCACTTCTGGTTAAAACTGGGTGTTCTTGTTGACTTTAATGGTTTGCGCCCCATCCTGCAAAAGGAAGAAACTTTAATAAGACTAAAGGTCAGATACTGAAGTCGCACAATCAGAGGTTTTAAAGCTCGCCAAATCTCAGGTTTCACAGCCATTTTCAAAACCACTTTTTAAGCAGCTGGCTCAAGGTTTTCTTCCTGTTTTGCTATCACATCTGCACACGTGTGTGTGTGTGTGTGTGTGCCAGCCTGCATCAGTAGAGCCCCAGAGACAGGAAGTAGATAGCGTTCTTGGGTTGCAGAGCGTTTGGCTGTAAAGGCTTTCTCTGGCTTGGCATTTGACCTCAGTCCAGACGGCCAGCAGACCGCTGATTGGTACCATGCAAGCCAAACAGACCAGTCAGAAGTAGACGCTAAAAGTTTTCTCATGCTCTCGTCCAAGAAAAATAACTTTTGTGTAACTCTGCATGCTTTACAGACTCCGCTCAGATCTGGGTTTGATAGATGGATAATAAATGGAATTTAAAAAGGTCTGAATATGTCCTGGTCATTAGTCTTCAGCATGAGCTTTATCGTAATAGGAATTTGATGAAGAGAGACAAGTTGACGTCTAAAACAATACGTGTCCACCCCTCAGGGCCACCAGCACACAAACACAGTATCAGCACTTACAAACAATAAGGAACTCTGTATTGTCGTACAACATCGAGGTCACAGGCGTTTACTAATTGATGGAGGTTTCGTGGAAGTAATTCCTAGACTAAAATACCCTTGTGTATGATTCCTGTTTTGTTCAGAGTAAAAGGCTTCCTTTAATAGCTTTATTCTGCACAGGAAGCCTAACTAACAATAGAACACACAGCAAGGATGCAGACTAGTTTAGTTCAAAAGGAAACATGTTGTGCCACTGATATTAATTTATTATTTTATTAATGGTCCCTCGAGTATAACACAATACTCAGTTCAGTTTATTAATCCAAAGATTTTATGGAGTGACCAGTGTGCGCAATGAATGCATGTCTTCCTTTCTTTTTAACTTAGACTGCATTCTGTTTCTCACAGAACTAGTTTTACTCCTCGAAACCATTTAGGTAATGCATTTTCATCAGATTTTACTGAACTGTAGAACTAGAATTGCACTAAACCTTGATGACTGCAAAGCACATATAAAGCTACAGGAGTCCTAATTCCCCTTAAAAAGATTTTTAATTTGTGCCAAAAATATTAAAAAATGTGGCATGTTGCATGCACTGCAATAAAAAAATTGCTTCCCAAGAAAATGTATCTTGATATTTGTAGACATTTGCACTGGAAAACAAGACAGAAATCTCGATGAAGAACTTTTTTTGCAGTGTCATTGGAAGATAAAATTAATGAAAGTTAATCTGTTGAAAGTTGCATTTTTAAATATTAAAATATTGCTAAGGCATTTTTGCACAGAGCCAGTTTTTGCATTGCATTCCGTTTTTACTTCCGTTTTCTTCAGCTGGTCTCAAAATCAAGTCTACAATAGGCTATTGTTATACATGTACCCGACACACTATAAACTTCAGATGAGAGTTGGTCGTGGCTGTATAAGCGTGGTCCAGCCCTCCATCGCGCTCTCGCAGTGGTTCGTGGTCAGTTTCTCTTCACACATCTGTCGGAGCAGCTTCTCTCCTTTAATGCTCGTTCTTCTCAGCTTCTGCCAGGATGTTCTCATAATGGAGCTATATTGTATGTGCACGAGGACTTCTCTTCTGCTGTAAATCTGTTTTTGTAAGGAGAGAGATGTGTTCTTCAGGATGGGTGCGAACAATGGCAAACAGAGTGGAAGTGAAGGTACGTGATCTCCGACACCTAAAACTGCACTTCAGATGCTTCAAGTGTTGCGAATGCTGCTTTTCAGTAACTGGCATACACCTTTAGATACAGAGCTGCCCTGGATGAGTTATATTACATCACAGATACATTGTTTAAATATTAATAAGTGTTCACGAATAAAAGGTGCACTAAGACAGCGAAATCAGGGGAGGTGGCCGGCTGAAGAGATTATGTGATTTTTTTAAACACTCATAAAACGTGGTATTTAAAAAAAAAAAAAAAAAAAAACTTTCAGGTAGCACAGAAGTCATCCCGAGAGCACTTGTCTCTGTGAGTCGCTGTAAAACAGCAAGAATAGCCTAGAGATGCTGCTCTCTTCCAGGTGCGTGTTTTTGGGGGGCGGGGTTACTTGGAAAATGTATCCGCTTCCATTGATAAACCACGCCTACAAATGGAAATAAACAGACCACACCCACTACTTTTGCGACACGACTTTTTTTAATCTTGGATTCAAATCAATTTTATAATGAAACTTTTTAGTATTTTGTTCTTCCAACAAGCATCTTATTTTTAATTGCTATCATCTTTTTGCTAAGGATTTTAGGATAGTTTTATTTATTTTAAACCTTAATATATATTATACATATATTCTGTTTTTATGTAAGATATTTTGTCTTGGATTTTAGATAAAGCTTTATGTGTTGGCATTGGATCTGTACTTTCCCCTCTATCTGCTGGTAAGTGGTCGGTCACATGACTAATATCCAGGAGGGGTAGTTTCACACAAGCAACTATACTGGGATGAATGGAAATGCAAACTGATAGCTTTTTCCAGGTATTGTGCATTTCCTAACCATGTGATGTAAAGGGAATAATTGAGAAACTTGTTTGCTAACAGTAATCGTTTGTGTAACTTCATCAGGGACCGCTATAGCAGCACAGAATACTCTGATCCCAGAAGGAACGGCTGATATTTACAAACAGTCTCGAGCGCCTCCACCCTTCCACAGATGTGTGTACTTTATGTAGTTTGGAGTAAAACTCAACACTTGTGGGTGAAACTGCTCAAAGAAAGATCACTCTGGCTTTGTTTACATCAGCAATTAATATTTGTCTAGTGTGATTTGATCATAAGTGGTCTGTGTACCTGAGAATGGGGTGTCTCAGATGCTCTTCCTGGCACCACTTCTGCTTTCATTTAGTGGTAAGGATGTCTGATTACGTACTACTTTAACTGCACCGTAATCATAACGACTTAAGCTGAATATAAATGTAATAGACTGAGATCATATACCAGTTAATGGATCCACGACTGCTTTGCACTGTCCTTTTAAGAGTGTGAAGTAGTTATGGAAACTTGTTACTTTGTATCTCGCAGTTCTGACTTTCTTTCTCGCAATTGCATGTTTACGTCTCACAGTTTCGAATTACTCGACTGTTTTCCTCTGAAATGTGAGTCTTATCTCACGACTTTGATTCATAAAACTTAAATTTGATCATTTATATCTTGCAATTATAAGAAATTTTAAAAAGTGAAATGTAAACTCAGTATTAAGAGAGATAAAGATTCGGAGACAAAAGGCATAAATGAAAGAAATAAACATCAGAATTGTGGGATAAAAAGTCAGAATTGCACGTTGATGTCTCCTGATTCAGGCTTTTTGTAAGATAAAAAAAACACCAACAATAGCCCATTTGATTCCCTCAGTGCCAGAAACAGGCTTCCATAAAAATGCAGCGTGGTTTTTCTTCTTCGGACCACCGTGATCTAAGCAGGTGCACAGTATTTTTGGAAAACAGATCATATTTATGTAAGTACAACTGGCTACATTTTTGCTCAAAATGAACTTCTTGCTCACTGAACAGCACGAATGTGAAGTTGAAATGGCTTAATTGTCGAATCAATGCCAAATGAATCATTCTGGCTCTGTAACACTTTTTGCACGGACATACATAATGCATCGGGGATCAGTTCTTAAGTTTGACCCCGATTTTGAATTCCTCTTCAGGCCTGGCAAAATTCTCCTTGTGTTTTGCATAAGCACAGGAAAGGAAACATATGAAAGCTTTTGAGAAGTTGTTTTCCAGACCAGAAAACAATTATGTCTCCGTTCAGCCTTGGCTCTTTTGATAACTCTGCTTCTACTGCAGCTCATGGTGATTTCAGCTCAGCGGGAGCGTCCAGGGACGTGTTCATTAACCCCCTCACCGTCAACACATGTATAAGTGTCCCTGTCATTTAGATTATCGATCCTTAAGAAAGGCCTGAAGTAGTGAGGCTCCACTGATCTTTGACCAATGAGACGTTTTCTTTCTTCATCAGATCTGGAGAAATGAGTCTGATGAAAACATCACATCAGTGAACATCTGGAGAAGACAAAAGCTGCACATTTTTGGGTCAATTATTATTTTAAAGGCCTTAAACTTTGTGGCACCCAAATATTATTTGGATGAAATCAGCTGTACTGTTACCATCGTTTGTTTGCAGATGCTACTTTGATATTTTAGTTAATTTTAAGATGTCCAGATGTGCTGCGGGCCCCTGGGCAGATAAATGCAGAGCTTGTATTGTCTGTGAATGGGTATAAATCTCATCAAGTATGGGACTGTGTGCTTAGGGCAGTTTAGTCTCCATCTGGAATACTTAGAGGTATTAGACATTTCCATCATGGAGGAAAAGAGCTCTAATATGACTTGTGGATTAGGGTCATAAGATCAAAAGCAGGACTGGCCACTCGGACCGTTTGTGAAAACTGGAAGGAAATCTCTCGTCGTTTGTCTCTTGACGTGATGGGAAATGGCTGTGCTCGGGATGGCAAGCGACTGACAGCTTAATGATTCAGATTTATTTTCGGAGCTCTTCCTAGTTTAGTAGGAGAAAGTGGAGACTTTTGGATTTTCCAGCCGTTGTTTTTACAGGTCAGAGTTCAGCTAAAGTTCAGCACCTGTCCAAAAGCAAAGAAGGATCACAACTCCAAGATCTGGCAGGTATTAAAGAATCATTAAACTACTGTCGCTGTTTCAGCAGAATACCATCATGACTATCAGCTGATCTCTACTGGAGGTTATCAAGTTGCATCTTCATCTGCATAATTAAATAATACTTTGGTAAATGATGAACTTGTTCAGAGATTAAGTGGATCTTTCTCAAAATATGGTGATAATCAAGCATGACTTCAGCCAAGAAACTGCATATTAATAACATGTTTCCATACCTTAATAAACGCTTTGGCTCTACGTTGTTTGTTTGGACATATTCAATTTTTTTGTTGTTGTTTGTTTACTTTTTTTCTTTAACAGAGTAAAGCATTAGAGCAAGATTTAACAAGTGTGCTTAAAGGTCAATTTAATCAGTGTTACATTATTGAAAAATATTTAAATGAGTGCTGAGATGACGCTGAAAATGCTATATGAGAATTTATAACTAAAGTTTTTGTTTACATTTTACATGTTTAAAGTGTGTGTGTATATTATGTGTTTATAAACACACACTCATATAGTATATCTTTTAAAATATTTACATATATTTTTATTCATATAATTTATATCATCTATAAATATATTTAATATCCAAACATGTTTCTTGCATGCATGCATGTGTGTGTATTTCTATATTCAAGAGTAATATACGCAGTGCAGTAAGTTATTATGTCAAAAACACTTATATTTTGGATGTGTTTAATTGTTTGACGGCACTATCGTTTTGTAAGTCTTCACATCAACATCGAAAGAATGGCTGATATCTGTGTTTGTAAGTCAGGGGATGGTATCATACTGTATACATTTTGGGACACAACGGTACGCCATAAATCATTTTTCAGCACCGAGTTATGAAATAGCCTGTACAAAAGCAGATCTTTCAGCAAATATCTGTGGTTTTAGCTCTTGATTCTGAGTAAGAACGCTGCAGAGTTTTAGCAGCAAAGTAATACAGTTTCATCATCCATTTTGATTAAACTGAAGACTTTAAGCTTTGTGAAAGCTTTGCCTAGCAACATCACAATAACAGCGTCCGTATCTGGTCGTAATTCAAGGCGTGCAAAGCACATGGGGTCCATCTGACGAATGAGTCACATGAAGCAGATGTTCTGGCTCGCTGATGTCGTATTCTGATGCTTTTCCGTCGTGACCAAGGCGATACGAGTTCACTGAGTCATTCAATGCATCAGCGCTAATCTGACAGCTTGTTTGAAAGAGCTTCACACAACAGCTTTCCAGGGTGGACGTATGTTGGCAGCACGTAAAGGGCGTTCACACGTATAGAGATTCAACAATACAGCAACTCTATACGTGTGTGTGAAGAGTGTGTTTGTCCCTGTGTGTTCAGAGGAGCTTGTTTACTGGTGTTTGTGGGATGAAGCTCACACCGAGCTGCTTGTGGTTCACGTTTATGACCTGACCCAGGATGATGTGCCATGAAACCAACCAACTCTGCCAAACAAACACACTTCTGCTGCAGGAAGAAAAACATAATGTCCTGGGACTTATATAGGGTAAAAACGAGTCTGATATTCATCATATCATGCAATTAAAATGGCTAAACTGGGGTGTGCTTTCTGTTCAAATCTCACCACTTAAAGGAATATTTCACCCAAAAACGAAATTATAATTTACTCACTTTAAAGTAGTTCCAAACCTGTATGAATGTCTTTGTTCTGCTGTAAACAAAGGAGGATATTTTGAAGAAAGTTTGTAACCATGCTATTTTAGGTCACCATTGTATGAGTTTGTCCTACCATGGAAGTCAATGGTGACAAAAACAGCCTGGTTTGATGTGTTTACAGCATATACAGTATGTTTTCATGTTTATATTCATATTATTTTTTATAAATGTACATGCATGCATGTTCTATATACATAGTACATATACACAGTACACGCACTAACGTTTTGTAAGCCTTAAAATCAACATTTAGAGAATGACCGATATTTGTGTTTTTGCTGAATATGCAAATAAGTCAGGGTATGGTATCATATCAGAACAAGGAAATGAACACAGATTTGGAACAACCTGAGGGTGAGTAAATCATGACAGAATTCATTTTTGGCTCAACTGTTCCTTAAACTACCATGATACAATGCATTATTGGAGAAGTTAACCAGCTAGTCCATTGGTTTAATAATGGCATCGCACTCGTCTAATAACTTCTGCTAGTTCATCTGTTCAAGACTGTTAGATCACTGTTGTAAACAAACTACAAGTACTAGAGGTCATTTAGAAAATGTGCATATATTGGAAATATACTTTCCAATTTTGAGGAATTGAATCCCAGAGTTTGAAGTCAGTGAGTGCACTGCATTATGTGTTCAGCAGCTTACAGGTTGCAGAGTGTTTTGTGGCTGTGTGGGTGCTCAGTTTTCCTGTCGCTGAGTATATTTGGGCAACATCTCATGTTAAAAAGATGAAGTGCTGTGAAAGCTATTTAAGAGCGTGTTTGCTATGACTAGACAGGAGTTGCTAGACTAAGACATTCTTCTCCCCTCCTCACATACAGAAAACATTAACCTTTACAGACAAAGTGTTTCTTCAAGAAAAAAACAAGCAGTTCTTTGCATCGCAGACAAGCACAAGCCAGACTTTAATACTACTTTAATCCAAGATGGAGGCGGCTGGGTGGAGGTATGAGGCTGATTGATATTTTTTAATGCATTTCATTGGTTAAATATTTGTAAAACTGACAGACAGATATAAAAAGTGACCAATGGCATTGATTTAAAAATAAAGAAAGAAACAAACGTGAGCTTTCTGCCTGATGATGCTCAGTTATAAGTCAAGTCACTTGTATTTATATAGTGCTTTTAACAATACAGATTGTAGCAAAGCACTGAACATTATTAAATAGAACAACAGAGTAATGGTAATGTATAATGA
>JAUCNO010000353.1:5811815-5834288 GCA_032353835.1 Enteromius viviparus
TAGGCTTTGCTATGCAGTTAAATTAATGTGCATATTCCTTTCTGAAGTCATAATACCAACTAGTTTTAAGTGGAAGTGATACTTTTTTTCTTCCTCCATTTCTGGCGCCCCCTGGATGTACAGCGCCCTTAGCATTTGCCTAAACTGCCTATGCCACGGGTCGGCCCTGTACTTTAGCCATCGGACACTGCCTGCTCATCAACAGAGTCCTCATAAATCCGGTGGAGTTAAGAACGCAGTAAAAGAAGCATACCCAGGCCTTAACACACCATAAAGGATAAAAGAAAGCCAGCATTATGGTAGTCTGCTTATTTATTTTTGATCTGAGAGACACAAGAGTACACTGGGGTCACAGTGAAGAGCGAAGAGCTTGGCAAAGTCACGGACTGTTGAGCAACTGACATGAATGCTAGCTATGAGTGTGTTAAAAGCAGTGTATGCGCATTACATAACACCAAGAGAATTCCTTCCCCCTCTCCAACACACCTGTTATCAAACTTGAGATGTGTGCAGAGGTAAACACACACATGCACATAACGCAGGGATTAATCGCTCCAGCAGGTGTGAACTTCTCGGAAAATGTACGACATGCGAGTTTCCTTATATAAGGTGCTGTGAGTGTTTGTATGCGCGTGTGCGTGTCTTTCTGTCTACGCTTGTATATTTGATCCACGCAGCGGTTTAACCTGAGACTCAAATCCTAACACCTCTCTGGAACACAACGACATTTCTGTTTTAGGACACCGTGCTCTAAATGCATCAAGTGTCTCTGTGTGTGTGTTAAAGGCGAATGATTTGAGTTAAAGTCAGTCAATACAACACCTAACTACAAGAGACTACTTTATATTCTGTATGATCAAGTGTTAGTTTAGATATAGTGATTTCATTTAGCATTGTTCAAATTCAACCTACTGTATTAACCAAGCGAACCAGATAAGGTTCATGGCCTTTTTGCTGAAAAGGGCAGCTGTGACATTTTCTCAATTACTCCTTTCTATTCAATGGAAGAAATCACATGATTTAACAATTTTCTATTTAAGTTATTGGAATTTGGTAATTACACCATACTCTCCCTCAAAACACCAGTTACCTATCACTTACTAAACTAAAATGCCAGCTGAAAGCCATCAGCAGAGGAAATTTATAGTTACTTAGCAAGACTTCAGCAGAATAACAGTGGATAAGCATAAGCATGCACACAGCTTTACACAAATGTATAGAGTAACAAGCGTAATTTTTGTACAATTAAAAACAATATTATTATGCTGGAACTGATGCTTTTTAAAAATAGCATTACACATATCCAGCTTTATATTCAACTGTAATATTTAAAACTAGGAGTTTCCTGGTACACAAAAGATATATCAATTGAAAATGAGCAATTTTGTGGCATTCAAACATATTGATTCATCCTTTTGTTTTTCCATCCAAGGCATTATTTGAGTTTATTTTTCTTAAATTCAAGCTTCAAATAAAATGTTGCAGGTTGCCTTAAACCATTTAACTCGAGTCCACTAAAAGATAACTTTTCCTAATAATAGACTAAACTATAAATCTAATCAAACAATTAATGTGGCTGAGACTTAAATACATTTTATTTAACTGTTGACACGCTTTATTTTAATTCTAGCAATTAAAAAAACATTAACTATGACTTTTGCCTTAATAAATAGAATATAGCCGTTATAAGTACTAATAAACAGTATTTATGTTTGGCATGCTAATATCCAACAAGTTAATAATAAGAATTGCTTCCTATATATAAGTGTAACCAAAACTTTAGTAAAATATCTTGATAATAATAAAAATAAAATATTACTAATAAAATATTATTATGCTATAATGTCCACATCATGCTTTATATGAAGCATCATACAGTCTAATTTTCTGTGGCCTATCCTGGATCTAACCAGTCTCTTCACCACAATTGTAACCCCAAAAAACACAAACCTTCTGAAATCCCAACATAAAAAGATCATTAACCACTAACAGATCTCCTCCCTGTTCATTAATCGTGTGCAGAAACATACAAAGTCACACTTAATTTAAACATTTACTCTCCTTTAACAGTTCAAAGCAAAGAAAATGAAATCTGACGTAACCCATTAAGTTTGAGTTATGTTTAATATAATCAGTTATTGAGCTCATTTTTCTTTATGATGTACAACAAACCTTTAGTAGAAAGCCTTCATAATGGACCTTGATTAAAATTCAATTCTGATTTGAATTCAAATTTGAATGGTGAAAATTCTAAATTAGAAGATGTGTGTATTCCATGCTATACATCAATGTGTCTGCCTACGTTATGCATGGCAGAGACAGGTTCCATGTTATTCTGCTATTATAAATAATCCAGAGATATCATTCAACATTTCATTTTATTATACGTATTGTTTTGTGCTTTAGGTTGTTCTGTGAATCTGTTTCCTCTCACAGCATGTTGGCTTAAGATTACACCTCACCTTAAAAGGAAGACGCTTCCAATGCATTTAAATTGTTGATGCCTCTTCTCTTGCTTAGTTGGTCATCTTGTGTTGGGTTACACTACCAAAAAAAGAAGAAGCTCTCAGTGTGTTTCTGTTTGTGAGTATGACCTCTGCTACGGTCTCTCAGTGAATTTGGCAGGAAGGCGTTGAGGTCACATTAAGAGTGGAAGGACTGATCCAAATAAAACACACACACGTAACAACAGCAGTATTCTCCCAGCATGTCTCTGTCCCAGCGATAGAGGACAGAACACTGGATCATGTTTACAACCACATCCGGGTCGTATATGAAACCCTTTCCTGCTCCCACCTCAGCCACTCTGATCACTCTCCTTTGTTGTTAATCTCTGTATATATACTGTTTCAAAAAACTGACACAAATGCCAACATAATTCAGCCAGAGGGGCTGTTCCAGTATTAAAAGACTGTTTCGATTGTACCCACAGGAATATATATAAAGCTTGTGGTACATCAGAGGCTGCAGGAATAAACATCTCTCATTGGCTGAATACATTATGTGGTTATCGCCAGCACAATAATGCTTTTACCCAGCCAGAGATCTCGAGGCATACATTCAACCCACTCTCATAATCGCTATAAGAGCCACCATAATCTTGACCCTCCCTCACATGGAAAATAGAAACATTTGCATCCGAATATTATCCATGGGTTTTGTAGTATATACTGTATACAAGGTTTTCAAATCTTACCCTGGAGGTCCATGCACTGCAGAGTTTAGCTCTAACCTTAATCAAACACACATGAGCATGCTAATCAGTGTCTTAAGGATCATTAGAAAATCAGGTAAAAAAAAAAAACCTTCTTTAAAAATAAAGTAGGTGAGTTTTCTTAGGGTTGAAGCTAAACTCTGCAGTGCATCAGGGTAAGATTTGAGAAACCCTGTTGTATGCCATCAACCTGCAAATAGTAAATGATACCCTAACCACATTTAGAAATCTAGATTAACTGCTGCCAAGCGTATTTTTACCAAAACATAAATCCATCAATTAAATCTGCTATTATATTGGCAGTGATATTTGTGTTTCACAAAGAAAATTGTAATTAAAAATAGCTTGGTTGACCTGCCATACTGAAATCAATTATCTACTTCATACTATATATATTTATATATATATATATATATATATAAATATATATAGTTATATGCACCATATGGTGCAGAGCTGCTGTGCTGACTTTAGTGATTGCAATATTTTCAGCATTTGTCACTTTTTAATTGATGAGGCTCTCGGTTGCTGTCGCTGACCGGTTTGTAAGTGTCTAGCTAGCTGATCTATGTCCAAAAATAATTTATGTAGAAAAGGAAATTTCACCCAAAAATTACCTTTTACTCTCATTTAGTTAAACCTTTTATGACTTACTTTCTTCAGCAGAACATGAAATACTACAAGATATAATGAGAACTATCACTCTCGTTCTAATAATAATAATAAAAGTCAGTAAATGGAGTGCAATGATCTTGTACCTCGTTGACACTCATTGTACAAGTTAAACAGTTTAAACATTTTCCAAACTACACGGACCACGGGTGAGTAAATGATGAAAGAATTAGTAAGAATCAGTCCAGGGTAGAATGTCTAATAAGAAAAGGACGTGTATACAGAGTAGGGTTGGGTCGATAGAAGATGCCATTGTCCATAGCCGATGGCCGATAGACATCACGTTGCTGAGCCGGCATCGCGATGCTCCGCCCCGCCGCAGCAGCAGCAACCAGCTCGCGAAAAACACACTTAATTAATGGCGGCAAATCTATGCCATTAATAAGCGAGCGCACCACTGATGCTGGCGAGCGCGGTAAATCATTTCCGCGACAGGAAAACAGATGAACATGGGAAGAAACTGGGCCGCGAGCTCATATCAAACCCTCGCGCGCGCTTGATGCGTCATCCGCGCGCAATTCAAGCACTCGCGCGCAATCACTAATCCACTCACCTGCTCGTGCGAACACTGTTTTGTCAGTCGTGGGGCGGGGCTTGGTGTTTTATTAACTAACCCGCCACCAATGGCGACGACGATACAATCGTCCATCACTATGTTTCACATTAGACATCGTACGATGCCAAATTGGTCGACATCGCCCAACCCTATTGTCTACGAATTTTGCCATCGACTATTGGTCAACTAGTCGTTGCAGTCCTACCCATCAGAATCCTCTATTTTATTTTGTTTTACAGTAAGCGAGTTATATGATGCTGTGCAAACGTACCGCCGTCTGAACATCTCAGCGAAGATGCAGCCAACGCTCCACAGATCCACAGGAGTAGCATAGCTGGACTGAAGCAGCACCTCAGGAGCACGATACCATAATGTCACCACCTGCAAACAATCACACAAATAATAATTTGAAAAGTTAGTGCACCAGATATTCTTAATTACAAGGCCTTACTAGCCATTATTGATGTAAACCATATTAGACACTCATATTTATATTCAGTGACTATTCTTTTAGGCATTGTATTGCATAAGTGATTGGAACCACATCGGAATGAAGTTGGCAATGTCCACAAGAGCACTTATTCAGTCTATATATATACTCTATCTGTACTTCTAAACTGACCTCATTGACCAAATAAATACATTATACAGGCTGCAGGAGCCCAGGAACACTCAGTATGCAGGATACTGCTGTTAACAGCTACAGTAGGGAGAGCCTCCAGACAAAACTCAGTGACCCTGCTCCAGGGTGGACGGCTTCCAGGTGCTTTCCCTCCTCAGCGCTCTTTCGCTCTCCTCCCAGTAGGCTCTGGGCCCAGAAACCCCCAGGCTTATCAGCCAAATCAGTCAGGCTTGTGTTTGTAAGCAAAGCCTGGAGCGTACATTAGTGACTCGTATCCTAAAATGTGCAGTGCTCAAGGGTACGCTAGAGAAACGGACGGAAAAAGGGTCATCCTTATTGCGAAACACAATGAAACTGACATGAACTCTGTTTATTTCTTGGGTTATAAATATAAGACATATCAAGAATTGGTTTAGCTCAATTTAGTTCAGATTAAAATAAGATGCATACTTATCTTACCGTGTAAATGTATGTGGTTTATATATCATATTGTAATTTTACTGTAAAGTACTGTCAAATGCATGGATTTTTCCCAAGTAAAAATTTACTGTTTTTTAGCAGCTAAAAAGAACTGCATATTCTGAACCTAGCATATTCGATTTTTAAAGGTAAAAAAATAAAAAATAAAATAATAATAATAATTATTAAACAACACGGTACTTGATAAAATATACCATATATTACACGGGCAGCAATATACCGTCCTGTAATAATAAAAAATTGATCACCAGTTTGTTTTTTGTTTGCATTTCTTGCAACTAAAACCGTCATTATTTTACTGTAAATACTTTTTACAGTGTATAGTTCAATAAAAATTTATTTTATCCAATCCAGAATTAAAATGGTATTTCAATAGAACATCAAGCTACGGTCAAAATGCCCAACTAGAGAGCCAACAGCGAATCAGTTTTAGACAATGGCTACATTGGCAGTTTGAACAGCAAGCAAATTATTTTGATTCAGTATGTAAATCATTCTAATTTTAAAAGCCACTGACTCATTCATGTTACAATGGTTGTGGTGCAAAGTATGTTCACGTTTTTTGCAAGTATAACAGACTATATTTAGTGAGGGGACCGCATGTGACGTGTTGACGCATTTCGTTTAAGTCTTCCTGGTTTAGTGGAAATGGGGAGGAAGTTGAAGGTGAAATAAAAGGATGAAGCATTTTGGCCCCTTTGTTGCCATGTGACCACAGCAAAAGTACATAACATATTCTAAAATAGATACTTCTGGGAAATTTCACTTCATTAAAAAAGTGGTTTTGAACGTTTAAAGACTTTTAGAAGTCCTAGATCCTAAACACAGTGACTCAAACCAGTGATTAAGGACTTAAATTAGTTTACAAGTATAAAAAAAAATGATAAGGACAATATAAAGTTTTTATTGGCTCATCTAAATGCCTATAACAAGAACATTAAACTCTAAAGACTTCTAAAAGCCCATTCTGATTGAGTCAAACCAAAAAGAACATTTCACAAGACAAAGTATGCAAGCCCAATAACCTGACTCTATTATCTTTAATCCAAATATTCTGGCCCAGCTGAGCTTGTATCTGCAAAGAAACAAACCCTAAGTTGCTGTCTTATCTAAATATGCACAACTAAAGTAGAAAAAAAAGGGTACGCTGCATGACTTCTAGGAAGAACCACATACCACCAACTGATGCTAAGCTGAAGTATATCCGCTTGTATGAATAGTGTTAATAAAAGGCCACACCACAAACATACACACGCACTAGCTGGAGTACACAGCATCTCACTATAGCTAGCTGCAGCTTAGCAAAGGTTAAGATACACTGCAGTGATTAAAAATTGTGAACTCAAAGTACAAGACGAACTGACTGATAGCGGAAATACTGTTGCAACGGTGCATGATAAAACAATGCATTCTTTAAATGTCAGAATGCATGCAAGAGCCGTGGTTTTCTTCGATGTTTTTCTCATGGGTGAGACTCGAAGATGGCAACAGCCTGTGACATTTACCCACAGAGTTCTTCTGTAAATTTGGCACATTCCTCAGTCTGCATCATGACACCAATAGTAGCGCACACGACAGTGTACTCACGTCACCAGAGCACGTCAAGTACAGAATGTAAGTCAGAGTGGCTGTATCCTATGCCTTCAAAGAATATGCATGTAGCTTCTGATGTAAATTGACAAAGATCTGCAATAAAATGAACCACATCATCATCATATTACCATTATTTAAGCAAAAGGAAAGAGAGAGTTTACTGTAAATGTAAGATGTACTGTAGCAAGTGGAAAGCAAAAGCAAGCTATGCAAGTCTTTGAAGTTTAAACCTGAACTCGTTTCATCCTGCGGGTAACAATTAAAACGTTCTAACAATCCATTATCAGTATTTGTATGTGCCTAAAGATGCTGCATTCAAGAAAACTTTTGGAAGTTCCTTTGCACAAGTTGCTCAGTGCGGTGCTGTTGAATTAAAGCTGACATTTTCTGCTGTCAAGGCATATTTAGTGGCCACCAAGCAAAAGCCACATCTTAATGTTTTCAGTGGGAGTTTCTATAAAGAAAGCTGCCAAATTGAATCTTGAATCTGAAATTGTACAGTAACCTATGTTCATATGAAAGATTCTGTTCAAAAACAGCTAGCGAACGTAAAACCTCTGTAAAATAAATACATTTATCAATTCAAATGTATTTTGGCATACTACCACTTAAAGAGAAGTATTAAGCTGATAATGATAATACCAAATCTATACGACTACTGAAGGACACTGGAGACTGGAATAGTGGCTGCTGAAAAGTCAGCTTTGCTTTTGCAGGAATAAAGTGTAATTTAAAATATATAAAAAATACAAAACAGATGTTTCAGGTTGCAGTAGTATTTACAATATTACCATGTTTTGAACAAATAAATGCATTGAGCTCAAGAGGCTTAACTAATCTTATCAACCCCAAACTCTAACGGCCTCGTTTGTGAATACTTCTGGTCATTAACGGGTTTACATTTCATCTTTGTTTGCCTTGTAATTGATCGCATATAATAGTCACTTTGAAAAGAATGCCATTTGAGTGAAAAGATTCCAGTCTGTATATTTTGGATTGAGCATGAAGACATGCTAGCATTTGAAGTTCCTAACCGTGCTAGCGGTTGTGCGACAGGATAGCCTACAGAGGTTTTTCTGAAACTGGCCGCTAATAAAAGGGTCAGATAAAGCAGCTCTGGCTGACTCCAGATTAAAAGAGAGCATTCTGTGCATTCCTATCTGGTGAGACAGTGTGGGTCCTCTCAGCCAGAGGGAAACCAAGAAACTCTTCTCAGTGCCACTGACCAAACATATCCACAGCGGCTCAACTCTTGCACTGGGCCACCCTGCTCTTCTCTGTACCCCACTCCAGCTCATGCACTCTAGCCCCCATTACCCAAACCCCTCCTTTGATTTACCCCAATAGGTTTAAAACAATAGAGACACAATGCGATTCAGAATAAGCCTGGCTGATGGAGTTGGCTGGGAGCCTTTGTTTACATTGTCTCTCTCAAAGGAAGCGAAGGATGAAAGGCCCCTTCAACACAAGATGTTCATCCGCATTCTTTCAGGCCGCCCCCGGACACTTTTAAAGGGGCAAGTCCACCAACTTGTTACAACACAATGCTGCTTGCTAAAAATGAGCCTCCATGATGACCCATTATTGAGCTGGTAATAGATCAGTGAGTGATATCATTAGCTAGCTCCTGAAAGCCCTCTGCGCACTAACAATGTGTAAAACTACGTATTTTTTGAAAACTAACTAGTTGGTTGATTGGTGATCAGTAGTCATCTAATCAGATTTCTTAAGAGCACATTTACAAAAGATGTAAAAAAAAAAAAGAATTTGAATTTGAAATGGATCCAAAACAAAAAGGTAGATTAAAATGTTATTTTGATGAGCTGTATTCCACAGAAAGCTTTTCCATAATAAAGTATTCTAATTATACATGGAATAACAGACTGAATATACAGGCCATTTTTGAGTCTGCTGTGCTTGCACATTGCAGTCGTACTGAACAAGCCTCCCTCCAACCATGTTTTGTCTTGGGACGAGTCATTCTTTGCCTCCCAGTCAAACAGGCTGTAAACACTATTATTGTGAAGCCTGAGGGTTTTCCCCTAAAAGTCGGTTTCAAATGGCAACAATACTAGGCTTGGAGATTGGAGATAGATATACGAAGGCCCAAGCAAGCAGCATGCATAAACTGTATACAGTAAAGAAAAGAAAAAAACCTCCACAACTGTTGCCAAAGTATGCAGAGCTTACAGGAATGCTGTATGGGGCCCTCTCTGAGCGAACAAAGAAAGCACAGTCAGACTCCTTTTCCCCAGTGCTACCACATCCGCACATCATTAGTTGGAAAATTCCTGATATATGCTGTAATTTTTTTTTTTTTTTTGCTCTGGTACAGGCAAGGCTTTAATATCCAGATGCCACTGGATCCTGCAATGTAACCCCAAATCAGTCCTCTTTTCCCGGTTGGCCTGCAGCCATCAGCCCATCAACAAGTAGCACTGACAAGGTCTCAGAGCAAAGGTTCAGTGCTCTCTGTGGACAGCTAGCAAAAGAGGTCACACAGGAAATACCAAATAAGACACTCCCTTTACATTGTGCTGCACCAAACTTTGTGTGTCTGTTGGTGTTTGGAAGCCTCATGTTTTTTCCGCTAGTTTCTCTATCTCTCTCATCCTTTATCCTTTTTGGAATACCGGGGGAGATATCTAAACATTCCCAGAGTGTGCCGCACGTGCTCTTCTGCGTGCCATGTTTTCCTTTTTCCAGACATGCTGCTGCCTCTGAGTCTGTCCAAAGCAGAAGCACATTGTCTGGCAATGAACAAGCCGCTGCGCTCAGCTCAAACCAAGACCGGTCTAAAAAAAAAAAAATAGAAAATCTGTTCGGATTCATCTGAACCTAAACAATTTTTCATAATTAAGATTTATGTTTTGGACAGAATGTCCTGCTAAGAAACACAACTATTTGGAAAACTCAGCATACCAACCCCCTTGTGCTTTTCGAAACTTGTTTCAACGGCAAACGCCTGTAGCTTGTTTCAGCCTGGCTACATTTTTTGCTAAATCTAAGTTTCAAGGTCAAACAAAACATTTTATATGAATAAAACTCAAAGTAAAAGCACTAAAGCGCATGTGTTCATGTATATCCTCGAAAGTGTGACCTCTTTTGAAGTGTAAGAGTAGGACAAGGGGTCCTGCCAAGCAATGATGTGAATGTAATTTTGTTCCAGACTTGTTACTTCTGTAGAACACAAAAAAAAACCCAATATTTTATTGAAGATCAGTGTAGTCCAATGCTATTTTGAACCCCATTGACTTTCTTGGAATGGACAACAATAGCACTCTTCATATCAACTTTTGTCGCGCAAAAAAAAACCCCAAAAACATAATACTTGTTCGGAGAAACATGCTGGTAAGTAAATAACTGATTTTTTTATTTTTAGATATATCCTCTAAGAAATATTTGATTAGAGTATCACTAGCTTTATGTTGTCATGACATGCAACAAACATTCCAAACACAAAACTAAAATTAGAACTTTCTCTGTTCAAACATGTTTAAACGATTAAGGTTCTGTCAGACCTCCATAAGCAAGATTAATCTCTGTATCATGCTCAGTTTAAAAGCGATGATCTGATTGGATACTGTTGGTTTGCACTGGACAGTTAAGCTGAGCTCAAAATGGAAATCCCATTAAGCATATTCATTTCATAAAAGGGTTGAATAATTTCGCTTTCGAACAATGAGTCATTTCCCCTGCCCACACGTGTATTGAAACAACTACAGCCTCATTTAAGAACGCCTAGCTTCACTTTCGATCAGAGAAGGGACTTTTAAACACAACAGGTTGTCTGTGTGTCTCTTCCTATTCATGCTCACATCACAATGATTATCTTCTGCAACAGCCTGCTACCAGAAGAGATTAAAAGAGGCGCGAGTCTCTGACTGCAAATCTGACCAGACGTGCTTAATGAGAGGACAGATGGAGTAAACCGTCAATTGCATTATCAGTTTGTTGGACTGGGGCCTGACTTGTCAAGCTGTTACAACAGCCAAAAAAGGCTTGCTCATCTTATTCATCTGCCAGAAGAAGTAGCTACTATCCATGAATGTATGACCAGTTAAGTTGTGTATATTGATCAGACAAAAAAAAGTTGCAAATGAATGTCTTTACACAATCGATCAAAAAAATGATACTCATGTAAAATCATTTGTTTATAAATCAGACCACACCGTTTGCATGATTTAAGCAGTCAAAAGACAGAGGGATGCACTTCTCTATGAGAAAGATTATTCAAAATAACTGGCTCATAAAATGAGTTATTCTTGATTGATTAGTGCAATTCAGTTAGACTGAGTCAAATAGTTAAGTTAAGTTTTATAGGAATAGTTCACCCAAAACTGAAAATTACCCCATAATCTACTCAACCCCAAGCCATCCTAGGTGTATATGGCTTTTGTATTTCAGATGAAAAAAGTTTTTTTTTTAATTTATCCTGGCTCTTCCAAGCTTGGTTTTACAGGTGGATCGTGGTCATGATTTTAAAGCTCCATAAATCAGATGTATATGCAAGCAATGCATTGAAAAAACTAACCTATACGCCTTCGGGGGGTTATCATGTGTTCTCTGAAGCAGATCAATGGGGTTTTGTAAAAAAAATATTTATATTTTTAAAATTCTAACTCAAATCACTGACTTCTGTCAAAATGCATTGAGTCGAGTTCTGAATTTTAAAAATAGAAATATTTTTGTTACAAAAACCCATCAATCTGCTTCAGAGAACACGTGATAACCCCCCGAAGGCGTATAGGTTAGTTTTTCAATGCAGTAAAATCATGGCCACTATCCATCAGCATTTCCAAAAAATGTTTTAAAAACTCTATCATATACACCTAGGATGCCTTGGATATGATGTTATTTTCATTTTTGGGTGGAAAAATCACAAAGAAAAATAAGGGTTTAAAAATGTACCTTTTGGGGTACAAGAGCTTTGTCCCTGGAGCAGTACCCTTAAAAGTACATATTTGTACCTTTTTTACCCATAAAAGTGTTACTACTCTAAGGTACTGATATCTACACGTTAGGGTTAAAAAAAAAGAAAGAAAAAAAATGTAAGAATATGTACTTTTAAGGCTACTGCTCCAGGACAAGCTGTTATACCCCAAAAGGCCCAATTTTAAACCCTTATTTTCTGTGTGTTTTTTTAACAAGTCGCTAAAAGATCAGACTCATGTGAATCAGAGCCATCTGTCACTTCTGAGCTTGAGTTTCTTTTTGAACAATTCCTTAAAATAACCAAATTCAGAGTCATTTTCTCATGAACCGTTTTTATAACACAGTCAGAATGATTTCTTAGCCAGAATAAGTCATTTGTTATTAAACTGAATCTTTTTTCATGATTCACAGACTGATTCAGACTCCAAGGCAAGAAATCCGAGTCACAAAGTTTTTCTGATTCAAACTGATTTTGAAAGTCTTTTTAAATGATTCTCAAGTGGCTGCACCGTACATTTTTTAAACAACTAAACCCAGTTCACAAAAAAGGCCATTAGATGTCAAATGACACAATCTGCTTCAGATTTAAACCCAGGGTTGTTCAGTGAAACTCAATCAGCATTAAATTGTGGTATGGTTTGTGTTAAAGGATGGGAGTCCAGCAAGCTGTGGTCGCTAGGTGATACAAACATAAGGGATTCATTCTACCATGAGAGGGGAAGGAAGTGACAAGGCCCACAGGACTCCCACAGCACAGACTGTTATGAAGTTTGTGGTATGCAGAAAAACGGTTGCAGGAAAAGAGGGATTCTTTTTATCTCAGCACATTTTGTGTCGCGACAGCCACTTTTACAGCAAATCTACACAAACCAACCAAAAGACTTCTCATGTGCTCTTGGATAGCTTCTACAGATGGCATCTATTTCGGAAAGGCCTATAAATAAGTTTTATAAGATGATAAAAGGACTAGACAAACCCATTTGCTTTGTTCATAGCTATTTTTAAAGGTATTGCAGGAGGAGCATAGTAATAGATTAATGTATGATTACTTAAAACTTTAAAGATTTATCAATTGTACAGCAATCAAACATGTTCTCACTTCAAGTCGGTACATTTTGACGTTTGTTCAAGACCCTTTTGCACGATCAACGTACCCCTTTTTAGTCACTTTTTGACGTGAAGGGTCTTCCGTTGTTTGGCTTAATGTAATGGGTTGCAATATTAATATTTTCCAAGTTACTAAAAAGGGGTACCTTGATAGTCAAAAAGTTACGCAAAAGGGTCTTGAACAAGCGTCAAAAAGTGATGAGTTGGGAGTGAGAATGTGTTGAACAATCAGTCGGTTAAATGATCTGAGCCATTTGCCTGCTGTTCCTTAAATCCAATTTCATGAGCAATGCGGTGCACATGATGTTTGCTTGAGCAGGATCCTAATCGCTTTCATGGGACAATCCCAGCTGCCTCCATTTCTACAATAACTCCATTTGGTATAAAGGAAGCAACTGATTTCAACCCCATACAGTACGCTAGATTACAGTTTGCATGCATTGCATTGTCAAGCGCCGCTGAGATACAAGCAACTAGGGCTGTCAAAATGGCTGAAAGACTAAATTGGAATTTTGTATTTAAATATCAAAATTCTAATTTTATTAAAATATAATTATTTTTTTAAAAAAAGTGCATAACATTTAAAATGATGTCATGCATGTATGTATAGTGTGCATGAATAATCATGCATGTATGTATAGTTTAACACAAAGAACCGAAAACCGATCACAAAGAGTACTTCATTTAAAAATATGAGATGCAGTAGGATGTCTTAAGATTTCTGAACATGCAGCTCTCTTGTGCAAGACGCGAGTGCAATGTGATAGATGCCCTTTCAGAAAACAGATCTTTTCCTTTTCATTTTACATTAAAAAGCGGATATTTACTTTAAATTTGATGAATATTTGAATATTTTTGAACCTATAGGCTCATCAGACATGCCTGTACCTACATCATTGAAAGACTCCAAAAACATACCTGCAATTTAATGCAGATTCCAAATGAACTGGACACTAAAAACAGTAAAGCACCTACAGCTTTTATTTCTTATTCCTAAACCGATTGATAAAGAGTAATTTTTACATGTTTACACATCAAAACACCATAATTGTCCATAATTTGTCAATTTAACTGCTTTGCATCACACAGCCTGCTTTACAGAATATGCAATATGCATATTATGCATGTTTTTTCTGGCATAATAAACTTGCTCAGTACCTCACCTGGTACAGTACTGCACTACAACGGTAAGTCCCATAAAATACAAGCAAAGATAAACAGTCAAAACGGCATGGTTGCTTCAGCAAAAGTTTTCTTGTGTTAACATTATCAGTTTGCGGTATGTCTTACGTTTTTTTTTTTTAAACTACAGAGAATTAACCTCCACTGTCACTAAACGTTGCAGGATTCAGATAAAACTAAACATGCATTGCCACACCCGGGGGATTTCTTACTGAAATAAATGTCGCAAAAAATGCATAAGAATTAAAAATGTTTCCAGTGAATTTGGTGTGGGCATCTATTCAACCAAAAAAGCCAACAAGGAAAAAGAAAAGTTGCTGTGTTTTGTGTCCATGCTTTAGGCTGTCAATCAGAAGTGGACAAAAAGAACCAGAGTCATTTTAATGATCAACAATGCTATGGACCCATGAGATTTGTAGGGTCAAGCTAATGTCCACCTCTCTGTGCACCCGATGGGTGGTCCTTCCAGCTGGAGCAGAGTGGAAAGCCAGTAAAGCTAAGTTTTGTTGTCCCTATTAACATCTTTACTGACAATGATGAAAAGTACATGCGCTAAAGCTTAATCAGGATATAAAAGTACTAAAAACATTAGATAAACACTACTAAAAACACAGCACAGAAAAACCCCAAAGGGGATATTTCTTCATGCTTTATGCAAAACAGGTATTTATTTCAAACTAACTGTCTGATTCAACGGTACTCTGTTTTGAATCATAGTAATCCTGCAAGTGTTCTGGTGGGCAGCTATGACTCAGCCAGCCGGTCCATTCAGCACTTCTCAAGCCTTCGAATGTACAGTTTATGTCAGCATGGCAAACTAGTAGCTAACACTGATTGTTGTCATAGAATATGGAGCCAAAAGCACGTCTGCCTTTGCATACACAATAACGACATTCCTGTAACTGCCAAGAAAGAGGGGAAATAGATTTTTTTAGCTGCTTGAAGGGCGGGTGATAGGGGGATTCCAGGCACGGGAACATTAATCAGGAGAGCCAGAGAGTCCATGCACACTGTAAGCAACCCCCTGCCTTATCTATCCCCTGTTTTTTTCTCAGTTTGTGTGGGGTGTGGTGAAACGGAGGGGAGATTTTCTAAATGGTAGATTCCCAGGTGAACTTACCCGCCCCAAGACTTAACAGCTAGAAGCCACTTATTAAAGAACTGAAACGTTTTTTAAACAGCAACCAAAACCACCGAAACCACAAAACTGACAGAAGGCGCTGGCAGTCATTCAGAACCTGCTAACTGAATGAGATGTGAAAAACTGTGTTAATGCAGCATGCTTTTGCACTCCCTTGTGCATGTGATTAGGACCATGGTAACTACTTGGGTTAAATTTAATATTTGCATCTTGATATCTTAACTAAAATTTTAAACTGCAATGCCATGTAAATACATGCAAATAAATAGCTCCTGACTTTAACTGCAATTTCTGTAAGAAGAGAAAAGATGTCATGTGCCAGAGAAGGGGCACTCAAGTTAATGACTCAGACTCGAGTCGAAGTGTAATGACTCCAGACTCGTGAATATTTTAAAAACAACTGGAGTCTTTAATCCTTAAATACTTATAGCCTAACTATTCAAAAGGCGGGCCGCATCCGCACCCCGGCATCCATCTGGACCCCATGTCGTAACAGCAGCACCAGCGCGTTTAACAGTGAAGGGAATCACATGACAAGTCATGTGGCCATGATGGCAAAGATCTTTTTAGCACTGTATGTGCTAGTATTTTTTATCTGAAGCCAAACAAGTTTTATTCAAGCCCTTTCAGCTTTGTGCTCTTTCTCACTCTCCAGCTCCAGCCATGCCTCAAGTTCAAGAGCCGCGATGACGAGGTTATTTCAACAGAAAAATGGTGATCAGCAAAATTATAGTTTACTTTCACTAAAACACAGCAGAAAAAACAAAGCTGCAAAAATAGTTATTTATTTTACTATCTATCTATAACCCAACTATTGCTATTCAAACCAAATGTGACAAGACATTTATAACATTGACTATTATTAAGCTAATATATAGGCTAAGCGCATTAAGAGCAAATTTTGTTAGATGGCTAGGATGGAATTTAAACTTTGAAACTGTTATCTGAGGATGTTTTGAATATTGTAGCTATATTGGTTTAGTGGGCTAGAACAGAAACATTTTGTGTTACATTTTTCTTTATCTAAATGTATATTTAGAAATATTTATGTTTTTTCGTTTTGTTTTAACACATAAGGATTTTAAGGATTAAATTACTCAATAACAGTTTTCTATTTTAATACATTTAAAAAGATAATTTATTCCAGTGAAGCTAATAATTTAGCATCATTATTCCTGTCTTCACTGTCACATGATCCCTCAGAGATCATTCTAAGATGCTGATTTAAGCCAGACTCGAACTTGTATTCAGAGTTGTTTACTACGGTGGCCGAAAGAGCTCAACGCGCTCCAATTTAAAAATAACGCATGCAAACAGAAAAAAACGGCTGCAACTTAAAAAAAAATCTTCATCAATTTGACAACACAGGCGCTGCAAACACACGAACGCGCTGCAAACACAAGAACCACAACGGAAATGTTTCAGGGGGACCTCAAAAAGTGACGAACCCATCTGGGACCTGATTATTTGTTCAGTGGCTTTTGGTCAGAGCAGAGGTGTTGTCGCTGAACTAAAAGGTGAGTTTTTTTGTTTATTTTAACAACATGATCATACGATTCATTGGTCTTTAGAATATTATTAGACTAATCTGAGAGTCACACACTTAACTATGGAACATTATTTTAATGCTATGTTAGCTAGAGCTACTCTCAGATGGGTTTGTATCTTTTTAAGGTCCCCCTGAAACATTTCCGTTGTGGTTCGTGTGTTTGCAGTGCCTGTCTTGTCAAATTGATGAAGATGTTTTTTAAGTTGCAGCCGTTTTTTTCCGTAGTTTCCACTGTTTTAGAGTTGCATTTTCAAGCTAAGCATGGACAAAGATTCAAAAACAATTTATTTAACCGATTATGTCTGTGCCCAAAATCTTACTTCCGGGTTTTAGAGAGTTTTATCAGAACATTAGTCTTCATGACGTCGATGACTGTGATTGGTGCTCGAATGCTCGTCACTCTTTAGCTCCGCCCAGACGGCATGTCTCCAGCAACTACATAATCCTAAAGTTGTATCTTTCTTTTAAAAATATGATAAAACTAAAGACTTTTTGGAGATATGAAGGATGTAGTACTACTGTACTCAAGATTAACTTGAGAATGTGCAAAACTATGTTATGCCCCCTTTAAAATCCTAAACGATTAAGAAATCTGGTTGCAGCACACACGTAAGGAGAATCTTTGCGGATTATCTTTCCTCAAATCTTAAACATGCATACAAGATTTCAACATCGCAGCGCATCGCACACTCCAAAATATTATTAAGATTATCATGCCAGAATGAGCGTCTCACATGAACTCATGCAGCATACATTAGCTAGCATGCTAGCAGCATTCTCTACTCACCAGATATGTTCAAAATTGAGGTGATTTTACTCCGCCGCTTCATGGTTTTGATACATTTTCTGACAGTCTGACATTATTCAGACATTAGTACAAATAAACTCCACTATGCAACATAGCTGTGACTTACAATGGCTTTTTTGCAGTCGCACATTGCCTATTTTGAAAGAACTAATGTAATCATATAGCCAACATCGTTCCAATATAAATCCTAAATGTAAAACTTGTTTGATATGATCTGGAGGTGCAAAGTTCCATCGGTAAATACCTCACAGATAATCCGCACGGGGAAATCGGGGCCGATTGAGATTGATGACAAGATTTTTGCGCCAATTCTCAGTAGGGGAAAATAGGAGCTAAACTGGTCTAAAAATTCTGTACTGTGAGACAGGTTTTATTCTGCTTAATATTTTTGGTACAAATTATACATTTTTCAGGACTTTGATAAATAAATGTAAAAAGAATAGTTTATTCAAAATTAAAATTCAACATACATTACTAGTATTTAACAACTTTTAGGGTCAGTACTTTTTTTTTTAAAGAAATTAATATTTTTATTTAGCATGGATGTTACTCACCACGGAAGTAAGAGCCATCTGAAAGCTGTAGATCCGTGCCAGACCAAAATCAGCCAGTTTAATCTGTCCTCCACTGGTCACTAGAATGTTTTGAGGCTTAAGATCTCGATGAACCACACGGTGAGAGTGAAGGAAATCCAGACCCTGCAGCAGCTGGTACATCATATCCTGCCAAAACAAGACCAGGGTCATCCCAAATACATTTTAATAACAAAGTGGACTGAAAAATGAAAAAATTACTAATATCAAGAGATATATGCATGGGGAGGGGGAAAAGTGTACATGTGCCTTTAAACCTAAAGTAGGCAGATGTTGATAACTGACATAACGGCAGAGCAGGAAAAACACACAGCCTTAAGGCTCCATCCCTGTAGGCCTGTGCTTTCCTGCAGCTGTCCCGGGCTCACAGCTAAATGTAAATTTTGTTGTTTTGCCTGATATGAAATCAGACCATGACACTGAATCTTAACAAATGAGGGAAAAAAAAAACTACCTGGTCTCATGTCATAAACATACCTGTGTGCACTTTTTAGCAAGACACGAAATACGTACCAACATGTACATATGCAGTTGCCAAAAAAAATTGACACTAGATGCAGCAAAACTCCAACACTTTTTATTCCTATTCACACAAATTTACAGAGCTTTGATTAATAATGCATCATTTACACACCATTACTTGCAGAATATAATGCTATCACAAAACAATATCCCTTTGCTGGAATATTTGCCTACTGATGCTTTTAAATGTAAGCATCACACATATCCAGCTTCATATCTATGGATTTTCATAGACGGTAGGTTTGTTCGGTAGTTCATGGAGTACAGAGACATAGTTGAGAGGCGAGTAGCTCTGGTTTAATTAAAGTTTAACTTCTGTTCAACAAAAGAGTTCAAATACGTGTAAAAGGAAGTTTAAATGGCACAGTTGCATCAATGGTTTTTAATATTAGGTTTGTATTTGTTAAGGTTTAGGGTTGGATTTGGTGTAGGCCATATTTTCAGAATGATAGACCATTAACTTTTAGCAACCGTCCATAGATTTATATACCTATGATACCTATATCAACGTAATAAAATGTGCCAGGGTTCACATAGTGTGAACGTGTGTTTTAGCACCATCAGTGGACATTTCTTTTTGAAACTGCTGCAAAACGTGCAGTAAGGCACGTAAAAACTGCAAATTTTTTATGAGAGCAGGTTGAAAACACACACAAAGAAGGCGAGGGGAAGACACCAACTGCCATTTTCTTTAGTTCGAAACTGCCGATAATGGTGATATAAAAAAGATATTGAAGAAAAAAAATAGGGCAAATGTGTAAGGGGGATAAAAAAAGTCAGAAGCATTTGCGCACAGTTGCTGCTTGACTTGTTCCAAAGCAGAGGTATCAAGCAGTGGCAGCCTACCCCTGAGAAACCCGCTGCCAAGACCTCACAAGTGACATGGATCCGAGCCCGCAGCACTGTTCATTCCCCGACCAGCTGGTGAGTGATTAAAACCACTGAAACAATGGGGTGCACACTCAAGCAGAAAACTGAAAACGGTGCGAGTCAGACCAGGCGAGGTGAAAGGGACAGAGGTCCTCACAATGTGCGCGCTGGGGGCCTGCACTAGGGAACGCGTGTGTGTCAGAGTCAGGCAGCCAGGATAAACAAGGAGCCTTTCTAAATGCCCATCCAGCCATGACCTCTCAGACCTTCAGGCACAGGCAGTTATTCTGGGAGCTCCTAAAACAGCATCACCCCCTACCAGCTCCTCTGTCTTGGCCTAAAATGGCCCACAGTTGGCCCACTTTTGCTTGAGACAAAGGTGAAAAGAAAAGGAAAGGTACACAACCGCCTCAGAAGCGTGACCCAAGGATAAATACGCATATCGTCTCCTCCCATCTCCTCCAAACAAATATTAAGCAGCTTGTGCATCTTTTATGTACGTGTTATGTATCTAATTATCATGACTAATAGAGGCTGTGCTCATTTTCAGCACTGTTTGCAGAGGGAAATCTGCAGATTGTGCCATTTTAATGTGTGAATTGTTAGCTGAATATAACATTATATAATAAACATACACTACCATTCAAAGGTTTGGGGTTATTGTTATTTAAAATATCAGTGATCTGTTGAAGTGGTACTCTGGAAAGCACTTCAGTTCAGTGGAAAATCAACCTTGATTTACCTGTCATGCAAACCCTCATTGTACTCTCAAAAGAAGTAACCCAACAGGTGGAATCTGAATGATTCTTCAGAGACGGGTTCTTTGTTGTAACATGCTATTCACACAACAGAGGCACAGTAATTTACAATCAAATTAAACCAACAATACCAACCTGAAATAACCAGGCTTTGCTGAAAGGCATTCAAAGTCTAAACAAAGGAAAGATTTGATAGCACCTGTCCTAAAGTACCTCTTCTTGGAAAAAGGGAGGAAATAAATCAGAGGAGGAAAGAGTGGAAGAAGAAAAAAACTCCCCAAAAACAGCAGTCAAAACAGAGCTTCCAGAAGGCACCCCCCTTTCTCATGCTAATTCATGAGAGGCAGCCATATTGTTTATTGTACCCCAGCACAATGCAGGACATCTGCCAGTTAGCGTTAGTGTAATTCCTTCCCCATGCTTCATTAGGCTCTCCTTTATGGACCAGAGACAGGCCTCTGGAAGGCGCGGGGCCGGAGAGCCTAGCCGCACTCCCCAACGCAGGGCCAGCCGCTTGATCTCCTTCCAGCTCATTTGATTCCCGGGGCCCCTCTCATCAATTAGCATGCGGTGGGTCTGAAATGGGGCAGAAGTGGGCAGTTTGGGGGCTGGAATGGTGTGGAGGCTGGGACCTCTGCAATCTGGTGTCCTTAGGAGGGTGGTGAATAAAGTTGCTGGGCATCTTTGGGAGGGCCACACGGTCTACAACTGATGCCTGTTATCTGAGGTCTGTGTGGCCTGACGGAATAGAATCTCACTAATACATATACAAAAGCTCTTAAACTCATACTACATACATAAATGTAGTATGAAAGACTACTAACTGTATGATATGCGAATTAAATGACTAATAGTTCAATAAATAAAGAGAACGCCCGAAGCTCAACGGTGGTGGATGTCGGCACACTGCCCACAAGGCTATCGGCGCCAACTCTGTGAGGATTTCCAGTCAGGATTTAGACATTATCATTGTACTGAGACGGCTCTAATTAGAGTTACAAATTACCTGCTTTTATCATCTGATCGTGGTTGTATCTCATTATTAGTGCTATTGGATCTCAGCGCTGCGTTCGACACTATTGATCACAACATTCTCTTGAATAGACTAGAAAATTTCATTAGTGGAAGTGCCTTAGCATGGTTCGAATCATACTTATCCCAACGCAGACAGTTTGTAGCAGTGAATGAGGTTGTATCATATTAATCACAAGTGCAATATGGAATATAATGCAGAAATGTTAATTCATGTGTTTATGAACTCGAGGTTAGATTATTTGAATGCCTTATTGGATGGTTGTTCTGCACACTTGATAAATACAGCATCTAATATCTATAAATATATAGATAAATACAGTTGGTCAAAATGAGGCAGCCAGATTCCGTACTAGAACCAGGAATTATGAGCATATTAGTCCGGTTCTGTCAACACTGAAATGGCTGCCTGTCAAACATAGCATAGATTTTAAAATCTTGTTAATTACTTATAAAGCCCTGAATGTATTCCTCAGTACTTAAGCGAGCCCTTATCACAGTATAGTCCTCCTCATCTGTTGCTTTCTCAAAACTCTGGCCATTTGATAATACCTAGAATATCAAAATCTACTGCAGGTGGCAGATATTGTTGTAGCATCCAAACTCTGGAACAATTTACCTAATACTGTTCGGGAGGCAGGCACACTCTGTCAGTTTAAACCTAGATTAAAGATTAAAGATCTCTTTACTCTGGCTTATACTTAACACACTAATACACATTTGCTGCGTCCAAAATCGCCTACTACCCTACTATATAGTAGTCGAAAAACAGCATGCGAGGCGAGTAGTATGTCCGAATTCGTAGCAGTCGAAATTCAGTAGGCGAGAAGTACCCGGAT
>JAUCNO010000353.1:5834388-5858667 GCA_032353835.1 Enteromius viviparus
ATAACCCAGGATTCCGTTTATCCGGGGTTTACGATAACCCTGGGTTAACAATTTCAAGTGTGAAAAGCCCTTATGTCAGTTTATATCTAGATTAAGGACACAGCTCTTTACTCTGGCTTACACTTAACACGCTAATACACATTTATTAATTAAATCTGTTACAGGATTGTTAGGCTGTATTAATTAGGTCAGCCGGAACCGGGAACAATTCCCTTAAGACACGATGTACTAAGCTAATATTAGTCTGTCACTCTCTTATTCTGTTTCACAGTCCGTATCCAGATCAGATGGTGTATCAGCATAAAGAGATGATGATCTTCATCGAAGACAAGAACAGCTAGATAAGCCAAATCACTGGAATCAAATGCTCACAAACACACACACTATAAGTCCTTGGCACATGACATGCACTTAAAATTGAACTGGAAATTAGGTGCTAAGTGCCTGGTTACTCCCAAGGTTTTTTTTTCTCCATTCTCTCACGGATGAGGTTTTGGTTCCTTGCCGCTGTTGCCTCTAGCTTGCTTAGTTGGGGACACCAAATTTCTAGTGATGATCACTGTTTTGATTACAGAGACTGTCTCTGCATTTGATAAATAAATACTTTAATCTCGCCATTATAAATTACATTACCATCACTCTATTCTCCTATTTGATAATGTTCAGTGCTTTACAATATGTATTGTTAAAAGCGCTATATAAATAAAAGTGATTGATTGATGTAGAGTATATGAAAGAGAGATGGACTGAGTGAGTGTGATTACATGCATCTGATAGAGCATTCATTTTTCAGCTCAATCTCATATTCACAATAAAACATTATAGTGTTCGCTGAGGAAACTGTTAAGGTGATTTAAGAAAGCAAGCTAGCTTTGAAAACCAGATCCCCAACCCTGAACAATTACTCTGCAACGGCAAAACACAAAGTCCCAACACCCCCGAAAACTATTTGCCCTGGAACAAATCTGATTAATGAGACCAAAGAGTACCCAATAAGTTTACCCAAAACTAAATATATCTCATATTTAACCACTATAGAGACTTCAAAGCCACTTGCAAATTCCAGAAGAACAAAGCTGCTTTTGAATGGTTCATGAGTGCTGAACGGTTGCTAACACCCTTGATCGTCTAAGCAAATTTTCAGACAGACATTATATTTATTATCAAACCGCATATTTGAAGTCTAAACAACTACAAAACAGTACATTTATAAGGTTATAGTGTAGGGTTTCTCAAATCTTACCCTGGAAATCCAGTGAACAGAGTTTGGATCTAACCATAATTAAACACACCTGAGCATTCTAATCAGGCCCCATTTACACGAAGGGAAGACACATATGTCCCTGCGGTTTGGCCTCTCATTTACATGAAAACCCTGTTTTTTAATCACAGAAACCGATTATTTCTAAAAGATTTCTGAGATTTCGGTTGCTGTGTCAACTGGGAGAAACAGGGTTTTAGGTTCTCAAACGTCACATTATGCGCTGGAAAATGCTTAACGTCATGTGAGCGCCCAATTTATATTTTGTTTGGCTACGGATCATCGTAAATCAGGATTATCATGGATGCTGTTAAGTCGCTCGTGTTATTCATTGGTGTCGATTCTGAGGACTTTGATTGGCTTGCATGGCTTTATTCTTTTCCCTATCCTGCCGCCACTAGTTTTGGCATAGTTATTATGCCGCATTTATGCGGGTTAATATAAATGACAAGTTTTTGAAAATGATGTTTTGTGCACAAAGTTATTATTGAAAATGGAGGGGAGGAAATATTTGTGTATTTGTGTATGTGTAAATGTGGCCTCAGTGTCTTAAGGATCATTAGAAAATCACAGGTAGGGGAGTTTTACCAGGGTTGGAGGTAAACTCTGCATTGCATTGGACCTCCAGGGTAAGATTTGAGAAACCCCATTATAGTGAATTTGGGCATCCGGCTTGACATTTTCTGTGAAATATTATGCAAACTGTGACACGGTTAAAGTTTTATCATCAATAAAATATTGCATTCCTGTATGTATATTATATTTTATATAATTATATTATATAAAATGAGTACAAAAAGTATTCAGACCCCCTTACATTTTTCACTCTTTATTATATTGCAGCCATTTGCTAAAATCATTTAAGTTTCATTTAAGTAAAATATTTTTTTTTCCTCATTAATGTACACATAGCAACCCATATTGACAGAAAAAAACAGAATTACCCATACCCATATTTTTTTCTTCTCCATTAAATTCTTAGATTCTACATTTCTTTGAAATAGATTTTTTTCAACAGCGGGACATTAATTACTGTCACTTTTGATCAGTTTAAAGCATCCTTTAAATGAGGTCTTTTAGGTGGGGGAAATGCAAAGAAACCACATATCTATGTATATCTAACATGCAAACTAGAGACTCAAACCAAGACTGCATTATGTTCAAAAGTCCCTCTCGATACACAATCCTACCTTAATGATACACAAAACTTGCTAAGGAAACCCCTTAGGTGTCACTTTTTAACTTTTCAAATGTTTCTTAGCTTCTGTTTCCATTTCAGTTTGGCACGAGTGACAAAGAGAGAGATACGGTTTGTTCCAGGACTCAATGTAAGATGTCCTAGGGGGAGAGGTAGCGAAATATGATGAATGGATTTGTAAGACTACCATGTGGGAAAAGTCAAAATAGATTACGGGAGAGTAGATGATCAGGACAAAAAAGAAAAAAAAAAAATCCAACATTTCCGCTCAAAGCTTTCCGGATGAACGTAAGAGGACACTGACACAGGACACGCACCAGGATTATTTCTAGACAAATGAAAATAATATCTGGCCTGAATGACTTATTCCCCTTAAGGAATCCCCTTGCAGTCCACTGGTTTATTCTAGTGAAAGGCTCAGAGGGAGGCCACTAACCAGACATACACACTTTCACAATCGTTTTGCATGCACATACACTTAAGCAACATTCCTCTTGCCAATCTTTGGTGAAAGCCAGAGCTGAATGAAAATAGAGGCACATAGGCACCCAGCCCTTTAATTAGAAGCCCATCCAGCACATGCACTGCCCATCAAAAGGACAAGACTCTGTGATCAGAGGGAGCTCCATCCTTCATCTGCCGACTTAGAAGGCCAAAACACTAATTTCCTTGCTCAGGGCCTCAAAGTACAAATAAAATATTCCTTATTATTATCCTTTTTAATATAAATATACTCGTTGGATGACAATATGGAACGCCGAAATAAACATCTGTTTCAAGTAAGCATCCGAAAAAAACATTCTCATCTATAACACAAGTTAATTACTGCAGGTTTGTAGTGTTCATTGTTTACAGCTTAAGGTCAATGTAAAATGTTTTTCACAACCCTTTTTACTTCCATAACCTGACTCATTTAGAATAAAACTGGATATTCCACTAGTAATATGCAAGAAAAGATCTTGTTTTATCCATAATAGCTGACATAATAGAATGTGGTTGCAATGCAGTTATTTCATGACATCAGCAAAAAATGAAAGTCACTTTAGATGTAATATAAACAATATTATAAAACACAGCATTTTTAAACCCAATTATACAATTATGGCTTGTGCACAGGATTAGAATTTGCATTGAATATGTGAATTAAACTGTAAAAAAAAACTGGCTGAAGGCAACAGGTAACAGTTTCTTTACCTGATTGTCAATACTGAGATGAACCCGCTAATGTGATAGTACCTTTATAGTTTCAGGTGGCACTCCCGGATCAGGTGCTTTCTCCAAATATGTGGTTAAATCTTGGTCCACGTGTTCAAAGACCAAAGTTAGTTTGGTTTCCCGGTCAGTCCTGGAAACTGTGCATACGTCAAACAACCTAAACAAGGGCAAAACATAATCAAGAATGGTTTAATTAAAAGCTCTTTGATTATCTCTATTAATTATTTAGGATCAGTTTCATATAATACAAAAGAATTGAGCAGGCAAATTCTACAATATTTGCTGCAATGAAGAGTTAAATGGAGCAAAAACCTTCTAAACAAGGCAAGCTGACGTGATATTGCCAAATGATATTGGCAAGACCTGTCAGCATAGCATCACCTCAGTCCAAAAATGGCAAAACACTAAAATTACTGCTTGTTCTTCAAGGACATTGATGCATGCTTTATCACAAGATAAGACAAAAGTCTGCAACCCCAAAATAATAATTTAAAAAGTTTTTTTTAAAGGATGTAAACTAATAAAAAATATTTGAGATTATGGACTTTTTCAGAACTGATCATGACACCGATTGATCATGTTCTTCAAATAAAGATGCTCTTCTCATCACAGACCATGCTGGAGAACATGATCAGGTTTTGTCAAACTTGGTCAGACAATATGAAAAAGATTAATTTGCATCCATGGGCAAATTGTAAAGCCAGACCTTGTCTGGTCTAGCCAAAAGAATGAAGTGTACACGCTCAGCAGTTTGTAGTGCACAACAATCCATTGCAAGGTTAAAACCTTGAGCTAGACCAGCCAATGACGCAAGTTCTGTCATCAACAGAGTGAACTCCCCTTACAGAGTCATCAGTGATCTGAAAACAATTTTCCACGTACCCATTTGATTAAGCCACCAATCTAAAAATATCAACACATTACCAAAACAATACAAGATGACCTTGATAGCAGACACAGACAATAAGGAATTAAAATGCATCCATTCACAGTTTTTAAAAAAAGACAGCCGGCTGCTCACAGATATTTGTGCATCAATGGTTTCACATCTCCACATAAAGGTCAACAATGGATATCGTTTCAGTTGACCAGGAAGGGTGAATAGTCAGAGCGGTGCATGTGTCAATGGTTAGATTTGCATTTGACACTCTAATTATCAAAACAAAAGAAGCCCCATAGCTGTTCCTTGAAGACATCCTGATCTTAAATGCAATGAGAGAAGACACTGGTTAGGCTAACTATATAATCTGTTTCAGAGATAATCATCTTCCATAACAAGGAAAAAGGAGTCATTTTATCATTATGGCTAGTGATTGACATATAGTTACATCAGGAGCCAATGCTGATACCAATAAAGCAAAAGATATATGCAGTAAAAAAGCTAAAGTAACATTCAATTCACTAAATATTTCCTCAAAATTCTGTAAAATACTATCTAAAACTATTTACTGCTCTAAAAACTGCCAGGTTTGAATGACTATCATTCATTGCCAGTAATGTCATATTAGCATATTAGCCTATTAGGAATTTATTAATAAAAACTCCCCACACTTTTAGAAACTTAAAACTGAGTGGGCATAATGCTCTGTGAGAAAAGAAGCAGATAGAGGTGAATACGTCAAATTTATGCAGCCATCTTCAAGAGAGAAAAAAAGGTCTCAGTTGGGGGATCTCCCTTGATCAAGGGTTGATGAGTGCACAATGACGTGAAAGGAAATAATATACGCAATATATGCAATATTCCCCCAACGATTTAGGATGCCCACAAACTGGAGGTCATTGAGTTTTACAGATAACAACGTGCCACCTGACCCCCTATCTTGCATATTACCAGATCCCCTTCTGACCAAAAAAAAGCTACTTAATTTAACACCACCTACCTAAAAGTTTTGTAATAATCGGTAGGGATAGGATTTTAGTATAATTTCCTCTGAAATCAGGAAAAGGATATGTCAGCAGCAGTCATAATTAATATTGTGTGCCACAATAAGGTACAGGAAATGAAACTTGTAATATGAGGAATAAAGTTATTTTCATTCTAGTACCCGGCTTTTCTTAACAGAAACATTCAGAATGTGCTACGTCTTCCTCCTCACTCTTTTAATTGTGCTTTAAACTTAATGATATCAAGGTTATATCACTGCAAGATGTCTGACTTTCAAACAAACCTACACCCTTTTAGGACATACAATTTGGAACATGAAGTATATTAAGTTAACCTCTATAAACAAACTAAAACAGACTTATTATCACGCCTCCCCCCCCCCCCCCCCCCACCACACTATTTTTTTACCTGACCACATTGGGATGCTCAAAGGATTCCAACTGCCTCAGTACCGCCACCTCGCGGATGGTTGACAGCGGCATTCCCTCTTCCTCTGTCTGCACCCGAACTCTTTTTAGGGCTACAAAGCGGCCCCCGTTCTTCAAATCCCGTGCTTTGTACACCTTTCCATATGCACCTTCGCCGATCTCAGCCACCGGCTCATATTGTTGGGTCGAGCTCTCTTTGTCCATTTTTTTTCTCACGGCGAGGTACTGCGGGGAATCCCGAAATGTGACGAGCGCGCGGATATTTCACAAAGGCATTATTGGGAGAGCGGCGCTGGCACGTGCACTGCCTGTAGAGCGCGAGCACAAAATGAGGCAGAGGTAAACACCAATGTGATCAGAGTTAAATCAAATCTTATCTACACACTTAAGATAACAGACATGGAGCTTAAACCATAAATAAAACATACACAAAGCTAGCTCAGCCGCCTTAACAGACAAATATCAAGTAAATACTGTTAAATATCTACATCTGGAGTCCAGAGTAGGTGAACGACAAATTATGTCCCGAATGATATAAAGGAGAAATCCTTTAAGGGTCTAGTTAAAGTGCTGTGTTCACAGCATCTCAAGCTAATGACTCTAAACTGGTCAAGTGGTGTAACTATCGTGCAAAAAATACTTTGCTGTTTGAACACGTGGTTACACACAACTTGATCATTATTTTCACACAAAGTGTTTTAACACTTTCTAGGGTTTTTTTTATTTTAAAACGCAAATAGTTTTTAAGTCAAGAAACTAAAAAAAGTTATTTAGGTTTCTTAATTTGAAAAATAGTGTTCTTCATAAATAGTCACGATCATACATTTACTTAAGAATTAATGAACTTGACACACAATTAAGAGGGTCTACAAGGGACCTCAATGTGACATTTCCTGTTTTATAGATTTCTTATCACGTGATAACAAAATGGCTTCGTGCGTGCTGGTTAAACCACACTGACAGGCTTTAAAAAATATTTATAGACCTACTTTTTTAAACAATTAAATAAAAAAGTCAAAAGTAATATGAATTCAAACTACCAAAAAAAAAGAAAGAAAATTATTAACCTTTTATTTATTTATTTATTTTTTCAATTTCAGCAGTTACACCACCCTGACATTTTTTCCTTTATGCCTCTTAAATATAGAACTATACACGTCTTAATTAAAGTAAAAAATATATTTTAAACAATAAATATAAAATGTATATAAATGATATACATGTGGTTTATTCAAACTAAAAAAGTACTTTTTTATATATATATAGCGTTTATTTAGAAGCTGAACAAACAGAAAAGTGTATTTTGTATGAATTGCATATTTAATTGCTTCTAGAATAGAATCACGTCACTGGTCCATAATTACCTGCTAACCTAAGACACGCAGGTATGCCTAACGTAACTCGCTTTCGTGCAGTGAACAACTGTAACAAACTCAAGCTTAAATCTAGCCGTATATTTATCAATACAAATAAACGGAGCGAGTTTTCTAATGTCACGATTGTCCCTGCTCCTCTTTGTGCCACACAGCCCTGAGCACGTGGTTGTCTACTGTTGGCATTGTTTTGCTGTGCATATCAATAAACGCTGCCACTAAAGCGCCTACATTAGTTTCCAAACTCAAACAACGTGAACGTGTAATTAATAATCCATCTCGCGTGCACGCAAAGCACCATATGCACAAACACGCAACACTGAATGTAGAAGTAACGCAAGTGAATGGGAGTTTGCGAAGTATAGTTACCCAGTTTGTTATATTCCGCCCGGAGAGTCGCGTCATTCATAAACTTCAGTAAGTTTCCCAGCGTCTCCACACGCATCACAGCTCGTGCAGTGTCCTCGCGACGGGCCACACAGGTAGTCGGATGGTGCACGCGCTAAGCCCCATCTCCAAGCAGCACCAAACCACTGCAACAGCAAATCAAGTGAAAGATCGTCTGATCAGTCCCTCAAGAAAGCGGGGTGGATAAAAAAGGGACTGATTTTCATCGATCTGCTATGGCCGTCCTTCCCTCTTTATGTTTTTCCCATCTATGCAGGGATATGCAGCGTGTGTGTGTGCTCGATCTGCTCCTCGCTTTCCCACGCTGGCTGAATGTGCCTTGACCCCCTTCAGAGCAGTTTGACACAGAGCAGGAGCGTTTCCGCATTCCTCACCGACTACAAAGACTAACCGCCTCCTCTTGCTTTCTCCCTGCCTGCTTGCTCCTTCACCATTCATACTGCTTTTTTGTTTTTGTCTCGGTGTCAAAACGGGATCACCGCGGGGAAAGAGCTGGGACGCGGAAAGGTTATTGGATGCATCAGCCCATCTAATGGAAACTTTGTGGATCTGGAAATCCAGATTAGCGAAGCCAACATGTATAGCCTCTTCTAAAATAATGCATAAGCTTTACACTATATGCATAATGAATAACTGCCCTGATAAAATTACAGGCACTACTGGTATTTATGTTAAATCATGGTGTTAAAAAATAAGCTTTTTGCATTGGAGTGACATGCATTCATGTTATACAAAATGTTTAACAGTAAAAATGTAAAAATGCTGCAATAAAAACAATAATTATGTTATGGTAGGATAAACAAATTGACAAAATTATTTACAATTTTACTGTAAATAGATTTCTTTTTTAAGTAAAAAGTAAGATTAACCTATGATATCAACACATTTAAAACAAGCAAAAAACATATATTAGTGTCATATGTGTTACCCAGATGGCATTTTGTACATGATGTTACCAATACAATATTTGGCCAGACAGGCTACTTATGATGAATTATAATTTAAAGTTAATTTAGCAATTATTGTCATAATTGGGTTCATGTTCATTGTCACAGGTTCATGTTGCCTACACTGATCAATAGTGCTCTGCTGTCTTGTATATATACAAAGACTGACTAATTTGTACATGTGTAATGAAGGATTATATAGGCTAGATATATATGTTCCTCGTTACTGTGTAAATAAAATAATATCACCAATAAATGTTATCTATTTTCAACATAAAACACTGTTTGCTCTCAGCATTGCATTTTAAAGAGGACACACTGTAAAATGAAAAGTGTTGATAATCAGGCAAAGAATAAGGGTGGATCTTCCTAAATAATTGTATTGTTGTATATGGGGGGGGGCTTTGTAGTTCGGTGAGGTGAATGAATTTGCTCATCTTCAGTATTCAGAGAAGCTGAACGCTCGTTGGTTTGAGTGAGAGCACTTCGGCATGGGGGCAGATGATGAGTTTGAAGTAGGTTTGTCTGCCAATACAGTTTCCCCATGTGTGCCCCCTCTTGTCAACTTAAAATTCAACTTTTTTGCATCACAAAGCACACATTACACACAATGGGTCCTAAACCAATAACTGCAAAGGCTTCCCTGTACATTTATGCATCATGATTGTTCATTTTAAATGAGCTCTGAGAGCCAGATTGAATGCATTACCATGCATACACATGCTTAGTAGGCAGTGAAAAACAAAACAATTAAATTGGTTTGTGTGTGGTATGCTCACTGTCAACAGCAGTCATTTTGAAAAAAGGGAGAAACGGTCACACATTCTCGGTAAAAAGAATGTGTGAGACAAGATGGTAAAATAAGTCATAAAACAAGACTCAAATGAGTTGTTGAATGTATATCTAAAACCAGTAAGCTGCAATATTATCTAAATATATAACAACACATCATTCTTGGGGACGAAGTCACGGAGATAAAAAATGAGCAAATGAAATGCTCTGGGAGATTTATGCAGCATGGTGGTGTGTGCTGTTTTGCCTTTTTGTGTAAGGATGAAAAAAAAATTGTGGTTGAGATAATTAACACTTACCAAAGCATTTTAACTGTCTCCCAGTAAAAGCTTTAATGGTTTATGAAAGCAAACACATGCTTCAAAAAAAAACAAAAAAACATTTTAGTCTGCAAAAAACACCTAAATATGTAAATATTGTGAGAATTTCCTTTTTTTTTATAAGCAACTGTGCTTCACTGGTGTTAAAGTTTTGAGGTTCTTATTAGAAAAAATAAAACGTTCAATTGTCTTATGTGTCTTCTTGCATATGCTTTGCTTATCATTACAATGGCTGCTGGTTGAGCCGAGTGTAAGCCGTATAGTCTTGAAAGGCTCCAATCATACACTATCAGTGCTTTTTAAATGACAATCTCTGCTGTTATTTGAGAAGCTTGAGTGGCAGATGGGGATCAGTCTGTCTATGTAAGAGAGCCTCTCTCCAGTGGAGAACAGGTGACATTGTACCAGATTACCTTTCCACCCCATACACTTCCAACCAGACACCAGTCGGCCCGACAGCAGCCTCTCAGATCGACTTTCTCAAATCAGATTCAGCCACACATGGAGGCAGCATTTGTGAAAGTGATCCCGACAGTCCTCATGTTACTCTTAGTCAGTTCGCTGTCCCCTCGGTGCAGAGAATAACTGCTGACCACACCCCAGGCAGGGTGTGCTTTGTTAATGATAAAACAACCTTATGTTTGGTTTACATATATGGATGAAGTAGATTACATATCAATACTCTCTGAACAATGACAGTAATATCTTTGCAAAAAGACCTTTAAAGGCTGTTTTGTGGCTCTATAATGTACCTCAATTTAAGCAGTACATGAACTGAATGTCTTTTTTTTATTAAAACACACAAAAAAAATATTTCAACTGTGGAAAGATGTCAATACACAATATATTTTAAGTTTCTAAAATATAAGTCCATTGAAGTTAATCTACTGTTTGTCAGACAAGGTTGATTTTGTGTTATGATTGGCCGTCTGTCAATCAAGTTCTTTGCGAAAAGATCAATTAAAGTCTAAGGGTCTGTTGATGTGGTTTTGACCCCTGTTGACACCATTGTGCGGATAAACCCCCCGGAAATACCCCCGGTTTCACAGAGAAGGCTTGAGCCTATAAGTTTTAACTGAAAGAAACTGGTCATTTTATATATCAGAGCTTTTGTTTTGGCTCAAGATGCACACCAGTAATGTTTTTTGGCATGTTAATAAAAATTATTTACATTTCCTAATTGAGCGGTAGCCTAATCCTGGCTTAGTTTAAGCCCAGCCTCTGAAACCGGGCCACGTACTTTAAAATATCTTTTTTGTGTTCCTCAAGAAAAGAAAGTCATACAGGTTTGGAATAAAATAGGATTGAGTAAATGATAAAAGACTATGGTTTTGGGGGAACTGTCCCTATAAAGCAATTTTGAAGCACTTTTACTTTTGAAGTTAACTACTAAGACCTCATTCAGAGGCTAAATAAATGAACCCACTTGATTGTAAAGCGCTTTAGGTGTAAAGCAATACACAGAGCAATAAATGCATTATTCATTCATTCGCTCATTCATTCAAAATGTGGCTATTTTTGTATCATTTTATGTGTACCTGCTAAAAAAACTATTAATTTCTTGCATGTCACCTCATTCTAACTTAACTAGTTCCATGCATACAACTAGGAGCCTATAATAATTTACATGATCATACTTTACATTCCATAGACGCAGAAATAACGTGACCACATAATGAAAACAGTCACTCACATTTGTGTGGTGTGATATTACTGTCAGATACATTATAACTGGCACAGCATTGTCTTTTAGTTTCGAATTGAATTGTGTCTTGTTTGTAAATGGTTCTGTGGTAAATTTAAGCAAACAAATGACCAAGTTTAGTAACCGTCAGTAACTGTTTTCATTAATGACGTGGTCTGGATCTTATTTAAAATAAAGCATATCCAGTGATGTAGTTGATATTCTTCTGCGGAGGCGGTGCTCATCCACATTATTATAATTGTTAATGACAAACTTTGTCTAAAACATACAGGGTGTTTTTATTATACAGTAATTTTGGTTTCTCAGTTTGTGAACCCTTTAACTGATATGGAAACAGGTATTCGTCCTGGTGTTTTCTTTTAAGTCTCAGGAAGTCTTGCCATTCTCTGTTTAGATACACAATTATAAGGCTTTTGGATTATTGTTAAATGTGCATTATAAATAAATAGTTGCATATAAAAAGGCCATTTTAAGATGATTCAGTGACGCTATCTGTGCTGTGAAGGCCCAGTACTCTCTCATACGAAACATCTGCTCTGAATATCTCCATTCAATCTCAGCATCAGGCACAGAGACAATGCTCAGTTGTTTTTCCATGTTGGATTGATTTTTCATCTTTTTTTTTCTCCCCCTCTTCACTAAAGTCCGGTCCAGGCAGCTAGTAAAGCCTTCCCCGGCACAGGCCCCTTAAGACAAGACTCTTTCTGTTGAGCATTTCCATGGAAACCAAGTAACTAACTTGGGGAGGAACATAAAAACTTGCTTTTTTGGAGAACGGAGGAACACCTGCCACCTCTGCAAACGGGTCGAACACACAGCGCTTTTACACATCATACAGAACACACTTTCACTGGCTCCTCAATGAGACCCTCACATCTGTTATCACTTACATGAATAGCCATTTATCAGTGATTTGTGAGGGGACTGCGCGCAAGCGGAATAAACATCGTAAGGATATCCCATAGATTTCAAAGCTTTCACTGTCACAGTGGAGAATCAATGCTAACGCTGTGTTTTGGAGCCGATCTGAATTTATGTCCTCAGCAGAAGCTCTCTCAGCACAGGAAATTGCTTATATTGTGATGATTACATCAGCATTTAGGCTAAACACAGTATCAATGTTGCATTAGTACTGTTAAAAACATGAAAAAAAACAAAACAGCCAGCCCAGTCCATACCGTGCTGACTCACGCGTATCTGGCGTTTTTCAAGGGGACTGTTATGACACAAACAGTGACTGAAATTTTCTGCCTCTACTTTCCCAAGCACTTCTGCCACAGACCCGTGACGAGGGGCCTTTAAGGGTCAGACCATCGCTGGCTGTGAGTAAAGGGTTCTGGAAAGTATCAAGAGCTTTCTTGATTTGTTCATTAACAGCATTAATCATTAACTGAGGTGCCATTGTCCCAGGCCAGCTGTCTACTGTTTATTCGGCTCCAAGCCTTGGGTTAGAGGAGCTCACACAGAGCTGCCCCTTTAACTTTAGAAACTGACAGCTGCTCCTCACATTCATGTGAAAATGAAGCACTGTTCTAACATCAGGGCATGTTTGAAGAAATTCAGTGTACTGTACATCATTGCATGTATGAAATACTGTAAGAGCTCAACTGGGGGTCAGTTAAGGTGACTCTTAAACTATTGGGACAGAGAGATGAATATTAGTCAATAATAGCAATGAATTTTGAAGAAGAAGAAAATCTTCTTTTAATTAATCATAATGACTTTTTCATGCAGCCATGTATAAAAAAATATTTAAATATTAACAATAATAATAATTTTAAGAAATAATAGCAAACGTGTCTTTCCATGGAGTTTACCTCAGTGGTTATATTTAATAAAATAAGTATTAATAAATAAATAATACTTCTTGAGAACTGGTTCTTTTTGGAATATAGCTGAATGAATCCTGAACAAATGATTCTTTGGGTAGGTGTTTTAATGAATCATTTAAATGGACTCGTGAACTCACTTGTTATATAATTGCAATTAAACAGCATGAGCCTTGTTGTTAATTTTTAAAATGAATATTTCTGCAAAGCCGCCACAAAGTTAGAAGGTTCTTTTTTTAAATGACATCAAGCGATCATAACTTTCACATACAAGTGAGAAGCTGTGAAGCAGAAATGACTGGAATGAATGTGCACCAAATATATGTGCAGCCGTAATAACTTTTGCTTCTATTTGAGTCCCTGTTTCAATTCCTTACACCTGTTTATTTTATGGTGAATATTTTTATCTATTGCATTTTACAATAGGCATTTGTATGCCACTTGTTACATTACTTTTGCAGAGTGCTACTGAAAATATTTACTTAGAAGCAACACAGTGAAGGAAGTGTCATTTTCTTTGTGTAAGATGAGTGCAAGATATCCGATGTTGTTGCCTAGCAACAGCTTTTGCTTTTGCTTGCTTTGTCAACAATGACATTCCAGTGGAAACTGTGGTTCACATCATATTCTTACTAACTTATCGCTTTGTCACTACACATATTGTGCAACACGTCAAGTAACCACACAGCATAAATACTGTAGTCATAAATTCATATAGTCCTTCATTGTTCCGTCCTTTATGTACGCCATAAAAAAAAAAAATAAAGGATCGTTTTATCTTAAAGTCTTTGATTGTGTCTTTGAAGGTGCCGCTAACAGTCCTTTGATACAAAATTGCATATAAATCATTATACAGTGACTACTTTCATTATGGATTATGCAGTATCAGTATTTCTCCAATCATCGTGCTTTCAGACATGAAACCATTTACTTGAATAAGAGCTATTTTTCTTAATAATAAAACCACATGTTTAGAGAGCCATCATATTTACATGAATCACGGTTGTGTTAACCTCAGAATGTAACATTGAACCTTTTGGTGAAGCAATGTGTGCGTGTGCAGTTGAATAAATCCCATCTGGCTTGTCTTTTTGAATAATTCGGTGACAGAGTTAACCACCTGAGCCAAAATACCTCTGGCTCTTTCTATCTGGCAGCTACCGCGTGTGTCTGTATAGCATGCTGCATATTTGGAAATCCATTTACTTAGATTACATCACTTAAGTGCAAACTTGCCCTGGCTTCCCTCTGAGCGTGTTCATCATCTCTTAATCCACTCAGTGTGTAAGGGCGGAGAACAACACGTGAGTTGTATGAATGCCTGTGGGAGGTCAGGTGGGTATTTGCCTTACCTTTACCACAGCTGAGCAAAATTATTTGGCCTGACAAAATGATTTATAGCAGCGGGAGTTCTCAAATCTCAGTTACCTCAGAAAGACATGACCTGTTTTACCTTCAGTCTCTACAATATGACATCATATTGTGGCATGGTTATTTGGAGAGACTATGCTTGCACGTCCCATTCTTTCAAATAAACTCTGATTCTATTTTGGAATGAATTCAGTGGTCACACAACAGGCTGTGTGTTAGTGATTTTGCTACGTTTCTTAGTTTCGTACAACAACTGCGACAGCAACAGGCTGTTAAAGACACTGTCAAGTGTATTTATAATTATACAACAGGTATGGTTGTCATATTTGATTGGTCGATTGCTGTTCCAAAACTGCTGATATATATACTGTTTATCAGTCAGTCTGTTCCTTAGTTGTTGGGATTTTTGTTGGGTCGGTATGCCAATGCGTTGGTGATGAGCGTTTGGAAATACATTTGTGATAAAAAATAACTAATCAATGTTTTGCAAAAAGGAAACTTATACGTGTTGACAAAAAATTTAGTTTATTTGAAAATGTATTTTTGGTATATAGTTTTTTTTTTGTTTTGTTTTTCAGTTTTTCTTTTTTTCCTAATGTGTAGGGATGCAAGAGTTTTAGGTTCTTTATCCAACCGTTCGGTTCGGCACACCCACATGAACCGCGATATTTCGGTAGACTATTTGAGGCATTAAACTTTTATTTTAATTAAAATGGGCATTTTCTGTGTATTAAGCGCATAGACAATCAGGCGATGGTCAGAACTTCTCAAGACTAGTGATGGGTCGTTTTGAACAACTCATTAATGTAACCCCTCATGGATGGGGTTTTGGTTCCTTGCCGCTGTCGCTTCTGGCTTGTTAGTTGGGGACACCTGATTTCCATTGATTATCGTCGTCTTAACTACAGAGACCGTCTGTGCATTTGAAAAATAAAGAAAAATTCTCATCATTACACATTACCATTACTCTGTTGTTCTATTTGTTAATGTTCAGTGTTCAGTGCTTTGCTACAATCTGTATTGTTAAAAGCGCTATATAAATAAAAGTGACTTGACTTGACTAATGTGAGTCCGGAAAAAGGAATCGTCTCGTGGGAGTGATTCGTTCAGTCGCGTACGGCTCAGGCTGCATAGGTTAAGCTTATGGGGCTGTCACGTGATGAACGAACGGCTCAAAAAACCCGAAGCCTCAAGAGACGAACGAATCAATTCTGTTTCTGACTCAGGCTGCATAGGTTAACATTTCAGCAGCAATATTATTCCAGAACTTTGCGACGCGAATAAGAGTGAGGCTGAAATAGCTTTGAGATTTGTATCGAATGTGTGACGGGGAAAACCGACCAGTCTTCATGCTGTCAAGCTGACCAGTCTTATATTTTTCCCCTTTCTGTGTCTCTGAAGGGAGACCAAACAACGACATCATCCGAGATCATAATGTGGCACTTTAAAATGCTCCAAAAAGCTCAGCTCTACGGAACTACAGCCCAGAAATGTCAGCACTAAATACTTTGGGGAACTGTAAAAAAAAAAGGTTGCAAGAGCAAGAGTTCGGTGAAACATAGGAAAAATGAGTCCCTCAGGAATTCTAATATATATAAAGGCAAAACTGCAGGCTTATGAGAAGGCCTTCTTGGAGAGAGCGTGGCGCTGCATAGCTGAGAGCAGGATTTGACATCCTTGATTTCCTGTCACTGGCAGTCACATGCCGTGTGTGGGCGAGATAGCTGAGTGAAAGTGGAATGCGTTAAAGAGGCGAGGCAGAAGTGCAGACGTCGCAGTCTCTCTCACCCTCATACACATAGACACTACTGTTCTGACTGTCTGAGCCGTTAGCGAGTAAAGAATGTAAAGACGTTTTCAGGCAGAGCTGTGCAACAAGTCATCAGGGCGGGCGAGCTAAGGCCAAGTACTTAGAGAATGAAGGAAATGTGCTTGATGTGTGGAAAATAAATCCCTTATGCACGCATTCATTCTTGAGTAAATAATATATACTGTGTATAATACCCTACTCCCATGATACGCAACCTAATGAAATAGAGTCTCTGGATGGGATGGCAGGAGGCGGAGCCAAGCTACCAAGATAGATAGATAGGTGAGATGCAAGATGAGGCTTAACGTCAAATGCAATTAAGAGAATGTAGTTTTCCCTTCCTCTTTCTGTATATGTTGTTTTTCAGCAGTATTTATAAATGAAGTCAGTCTGAAATGCTTTTAAAATGAGGCACTGTCAGTTTCATGCAAATCCGTTCACTCTGCAGCCATATTGGTAACACCTCCAAGCAGCTATTTTCTGTACTGGAAATACTGTAAGTAAAAAAAACAAAACAGATAACGTCTTCATCAAAAAGATGACTGATGACAAACAAAGATTAATAAATAGTGCAATAAATCTATTGTTTTTTGTTTGTCCATGTTAGTAATACAGTGGGTACGGAAAGTATTCAGACCCCCTTACATTTTTCACTCTTTGTTATATTGCAGACATTTGCTAAAATCATTTAAGTTAATTTTTCATTTTTTTCCTCATTAATGTACACACAGCACCCCATATTGACAGAAAAACACAGATTTCTTGAAAGTTTTGCAAATTTTGAAAAACTGAAATATCACATGGTCACAAGTATTCAGACCCGCATTCATCTTTCCCTTGATTGCAACCAGTCGTCCTGTCCCTGCAGCTGAAAAACACCCCCATAGCATGATGCTCCCACCATGCTTCACTGCTGGGACTGTATTGGACAGGTGATGAGCAGTGCCTGGTTTTATCTACACATACCGCTTAGAATTAAGGGCAAAAAGTTCTGTCTTTGTTCTGATGAGACCAGAGAATCTTGGAGTCCTTCAGGTGTTTTTTAGCAAACTCTATGCAGGCTTTCATGTGTCTTGCACTGAGGAGAAGCTTCTGTTGGGCCACTCTGGTGGAGGGCTGCAGTGATGGTTGACTTTCTACAACTTTCTTGCATCTCCCGACTGCATCTCTGGAGCTCAGCCACAGTGATCTTTGGGTTCTTCTTTACCTCTCTCAACCAAAGCTCTTTTCCCCCCGATATCTCAGTTTGGCCGGACGACCAGCTCTGGGAAGGGTTCTGGTCATTCCAAACATCTTCCATTTAAGGATTATGGAGACCACTGTGCTCTTAGCAACCTTAAGTGCAGTAGAAATTTTTTTGTAACCTTGGCCAGATCTGTGCCTTGCCACAATTCTGTCTCTGAGCTCTTCAGGCAGTTCCTTTTGACCTCATGATTTTCATTTGCTCTGACATGCATTGTGAGCTGTAAGTATGGGGGGCTGTGTGTACATTCATGAGAGAAAAAAATAAACTTAAATGATTTTGGCTGCAATATAAAAAAGAGTGAAAAATGTAAGGGGGTCTGAATATTTTCGGCACTCACTTTATGTTAACACCTTACTGTAAAGTGTTACCTATTGTTTTAAAAGTTAAACTTCCACCTTGAAAGCTTCAAAGACTACATCAACATTGGCTGATCCAAAAATTATCCCTTGCAGACAATGCAATCCCATAATGCACTGAAAAATAAATCCAAGATGGCACACAAACCAACAGTAAGCACTTACAATAATTAATCCTATTGTAATTTTAAATAATTAAAATTGCTTTAAATAATTTAAAGCTTCATATTTACCTTATAATTATAGGGGATTTCAAATTGGGCAGAGACATGAACTCAGTTATAAGAACTTTTCACTAAGGTGGTCCCCCAAGAAAGAAATTTTCCCCAAGGTTTGCATTTGCATGCCAGAAGGAACTTTAAAGTGATGTTAGTTCATGAAATAAGTGTTTATCTTTTTAAAAATAGCGCATGTGTTTGACTAAACAACATACACATACATCACTAACAGATCCTGTTGTGCTGGGCGAGACCCTACTCTGAACTAGGAGCTAATTTAGTCCCCCTTTCAAAAGGTGTTACAGTAACTAAAATTGTCCCCGGTTCCTGAAGTGCAAATATTACTTTTACCAATAGTTACAGGAACTGTGAAAATGTTACAATTTTAAAATATGCTCATTTCTCTTGTCAGCTGTTCTGCAATCAGTATTCTATTTTCCTATGCGCTTTGCATGGTAAGTTTGTATGTAAAGAGTGGGTTTGATTTGAGTCAGTATTACGCATTGGGTTTATAGTGTGAAAATGTAAAATGCAGTGCTTCAGGCATGACTAAGTACATTCATGAATTCTTATGTCACAGACTATCAGTCAACACAGCATTACCAAAGACACATGGGAAGAAAACTACAGCAGAATATGACATCTGTATGGCACGAACCTCAGCATTTGGTGCATAGTTGCAGGGCCGCATATACAGTTATGTCATTAGGAGACGTGCAGGATGATTATCTCATGGTCTCACATGTTGTGGGATAAAATCCTGCCGTTGTGGGGAGGGTAACTGACCACTGAAAGTGCCAACCAGATCGCCTGACTGCAATGATAATCAAGAGAAGCAGAGCCTTTTTCTAGCCGCAAGTGTTGAGGCACTGTAGGGGCTCAAGTCTTGATGTTGGCTCCTAGTGTGAGTTAGTGCTGAGAGTCTGCAGCTGGAGCTTTTGGCCTCAGAGCGGAGGGCGTCTGACAGGGGAGGACTTCAGTGTGTTTCTGTTGGAAGAACAGGGTCTTATTGCTAGAGCTGGGCAGTGACATGCAACACCTCACCTGCAAATATGACCTGTGTAATCTGTATGTGTGGGCTTTGTGGTAAATAACAGACATTTAAGAAGGTTTGTGTAGAAAAAGAAGTTTGGAGAGTAATTTAAGTTGGTCTAAAGCCACTTTTCTTCCAAACACAACCACTCCTGGGAAGCAGTGATATTAAAATTGTGGTAAGATGATAATTATTTTGACATCATGGATCATGAAATTTATTTGTTAAATAAATTAGAAATAAAACACTCAAAATTAAAATCAAATCAAGCTATAAGTTAATTTAGGCATCACAATATTATATTGGACATTATTTCCCAGAAATGATAAGTTGCAATATAGCCAAAAATACTGTCTATAGGCAAAATTTAATGATTTTTCTTTTACACCAAAATCAATAGGATATTAAGTAAAGATCATGTTTCATCAAGATAATGTGAATTTCCTAGTATAAATATATTTAAATTATTTTGGATTAGTAATATGCTGCATTATTTGCATAATTTAACTTTAAAGGCAATATTCGTAATATTTAGATTCCAGATTTTCAAATAGTTGTATTACAGCCAAATATTATCCTATCCTAACAAACTATATATTAATGGAAAACTTATTTATTTCGCTTATATGATATTCTGTAGTATATAATGACTACTGGAAGGAATATTTTACCATTAATTAACCCTAAAGTAGTTCTGCTGAACACAAAGATATCCCTGCAGAAAAAAAACAGCTAAAACCAGCTAAGGCCAGCCTGGTCTTAGCTGGTAAGCAAGCTGGTTTAAGAGAGGTTTTGACCACATTTCCAGCTTCTCAGGCTGGTCTTAACTGGTTTAAACTAGGAGACCAGCTGGATCGACGAGCTAAAACAGCTATTTCTAGCTTAAGCTGGTTTTAAATGTTTATTTCACAAGGCATATTAAAATAAAGTTTTTAATCAGGCTGTTTTGGGTCACCACGGACTTCCATTGCAGAAAAAAATACCATGGAAGTCAATGGTGACCCACTACAGCCTGATTACAAACATTCTTCAAAATATCTTGGGAGAACAAATTCATACAGGTTGGGTACTACTTGTAAGTGAGTAAATGATGACAGTATGTGAATTTTTGGGTGAACTATTCCTACCTGTATATTTGCCCATTGTCTCTGGCAGCCTATATGAACTACATTAGCTAGGTGTGTGTAATACAGTCTCTTTCTTCTCAGAAAATGATATAAGCAGTACCTCATCTTCGGCGAGGTGGGCTCAGACAGGGACACTGGCTCTGCTGTAGTGTGACCGTGGCCTCCCTCCAGTCTGTCTTGGCTCAGGCCGTGTCTTTCCATCCTGCACAGTGTCAGCACAGAGGACCTACCCTCAACGCAGCCATCCAAGCAAGTGTCAAAGAGTGCAAGCCATTGCAAAAAAGTGATGTGTGTACACATACTCATATAGATACAAACACTCACTTCTCTTAACATGTGTTTCTTTGTCACTGTACAGGAGAATGGCATGTCTTGCTTTGAAGCGCAACACGCTGATTCAGTGGCGCCATCTTGAGGTTGACTGTTGTACACACAGCCTGATAAATGAATGGGAACCGGAAAGGAAACATCTCACAGTGTCTACAGATACCCAAAGGACATTTATGCAGTATATTCATTTCTAAATAGGTTTCTCTTACACATATTTATGTTTTTTTTATTTTGAAAAAGTATAACAGTTTTAAAAGTATGATTGTTAGAGTAAGGTAACAGCAGGTAACTTCTTGGGCCATGGCACAAAGTTTAGGTAAAATGGGATAATATAAAAAGAGAACAAAACAGGTAATTTTCAGGTGAAATCATTTTATTTTTAACAATAAATTAAAACTATTGTCTTTGGTGTGCCATAGCAACACCATAAATGCATTTCATTAAATAGAAAGTTGAATGAAAATGTAATTAAATAATGCAGTTAAAATTGAACTGATCGTGTTGTATAAGTGTGTTTCTATGCATTCTGTGTCTTTTGTGTGCATGTATGTGTATGCTTGTATTTTTAAGACTTTTAAGATTTTGTATGGATACATATCTAGGCATAAAACCCATTTTCACCATTAATTTCTGTCTGAAAAGTATGTGTGTGTATGCAGTTCATTTTAGCTTAACCTGCCTTTTTTTTTTACAAACATCAAAGTTTCTTTTATAAATTAAACCTTTTTATTTAAAAGAGCATGTCAAAACATTGTTCATAAACCTTTGCTTTGTTGCTAAGCTTACTTATAATTTCTTTAGTACCCTTATTAGTAATGAATGAAATTTAGCATGTCGGGTTCAATTTCCTTACAGTTTTTCCAGCAAGCTTCATGTAACACTCTGCCCTGCCCGCCTTAAAACACTCAGACCAATAAAAATTATTGTTACATGTCATCAAGGGTTGAAGCAACAATGTTAGATCAGTTACTGTGACCTTCTGTAAAACATTAAGAAGATATGATGCTACAACCTTATTTAGCCCATTTTACCTGATTCACCCTATATGAACTCGGAACTGGGAGTACATCAATCTAGCACGAGTTCACGGGTGGGAAGTCACAGGCTTGACTGCGGTTCCAGTACACTTTCACCGGTAGGTGGTTGGAACAACATGGGTCACGGGTTGCCTGGAACGCAACATTACGTCCACCAGGTTGAGCATTACTCTAAAGTGTTACCATGAAAATCATTTAAAAAGTGTATTTTTCACATACTAAATGGTTATCATATCCAGATTACTATAGTACTTAATTACTATTATTTCAAACAGGGTTATTATCCTTTTAAAGATAAAAAATTATATATATAAATTACAATATAACCATAAATATTAGATGAAACCATTTAAACAAAATAAAATTTTGATTAAAAAGTGATTAAAATATATTAAGAATTAAAATGGTCTTAAAACTGAAATGTTGCCATAGCAATTAACTAATTAAACTAAGTTTAACCACTAATTTACTAAATAAATGAAAGCTAAAATTCAAATAAATCCCAAACATAAACAGTAATATTTCAAATAATATTAAAAAAATTACAACATTTTTGTTAAAACTGAAAGTTTTTTTTAAAGAACAAACTACACTGAAATAATTGCACGCTGAATTAAACATGTAAATGTTTTAAAGACAAAAATGAACATATATATTGTCCTATCTTTTTTTCGATTATCTTTGTTTTATGACAATTTAAAAAAATATATTTTTTGCAGTGTATACTAGTAGCTAGTATATTAATAAAACTTTTTTTTTTACTAAAATCACAGTGATTCCTAAGAATCAGTAGTACTGTCAGGAAATATGAAATGTACAAAACAACACTGTTGTATTACATGTTCACACACACAAAACATGTTTATTTTTTCATTTAATGGGATAGAGTAAATGTTATTGAAGTTCAGAAACTTTTGTCATGACAACATTTGTTAATTTAGTTGCACCATTTTTTCATCATGCGGCGTCATAAAAAAAAACACTTAAAGGGACAGTTCACCCAAAAATGAAAATTAGGCTGTGTTTTACTCAAATCAAAGGTGTATGTGACTTTTTTCTTTCAGTCGATTCCAATCAAAGTTATATTAAAAATAGTCTCTAAGCTTTTCAATGAGGATAAATGGGTGTTTGCTGTATACAGTTTGGAAGACATTAAATAAAGTGATAAAACATCCCTCACATCGCTCCGACGGGTGAATAAAGACCTCTGTACCAAATAAATATCCATATTTCAACCATAATAAACACTTTTTTTATAATTTTAAAAGTTTTATGATTATTTTTTATTATTTTATTTTATGTAAAGCATTTTAAATTATCATTTTGTATGAAATGTGCTAAATAAATGAACTTGCCTAGCAGGGGCACCGCTACGGTTTCTGAGCCTCTTGGACAGCATATTCACTCGGGCCCCCTCGCCATCGTGTTTCCTTTACACAGTATCCTTTCAAATGTTACCACAGTAAGACCTATTGCATACTTTGCATATGCTGCACCCCAGACCGCCCCTGGAAAAAAGTTGTGTTTTGTTTTTTGCTTTAACCCCTATTCTCATATTCTCTACAAACTGACATTTCAAGTTCAACATTTCAAAGGTCTTACTGTTGTTATTGCTGACACACTTCGTCTAGTATAAATATTTTGTCAATAATTAATATTTTGAGAAAAGTTTAAAACATTGTGAACTTCACAAGGCTGGAATTTATGGCAGGGATGTCAATCATAAACCATTTGTCTGTATAGCTACTTGTTAAACTATATTTAGCAAAAGTCGTTTATCTATATCATATAAACAAAACAATACCACTTTATCTGTAATTATGAAACATGTTTCCCAGCAGATTAATGGTGTACCAGAGTTACACTGTTGATAATAAAATTGTCTAGCATCAGAAGATAAGAAAAACAGGTATTCCAGAAAGCAGGTTATGTCACATACTTTGGTAAGTTTACAGATAAGTTAACAGATAACTTCCAAAACAGAGATAACTTTCAGGATATGCAAGTAGCATAGAAAATTATTCTTTGGACATATCTCTTAATATATTTATGTATTTCTTCAATTCTTTTAAAAAGCACTATAAAATAAAACATTCTTAAAGGGTTAGTTCACCCAAAAGCCTGTCTGTTACTCATCTTTGAAGCATATACTGTATATGTGACTTTGTTTTTTCAGAAGAATCCAATCAGAGTTATATTAAAAACATTGTCCTGGCACTTCTAAACTCTATCATTGCAGGCATGTGGTTTACTTTGAAAGTCTAAAACGTTAAATAAATTGCACACACACAATAACAAACAAACCTAATAAACAGAACAGGGGCTCGTTCTTCGTACGTTGCTTAAAACATCCGAGATCAAATGAGACATCCAAGATGATATCATCGCGC
>JAUCNO010000353.1:5878094-5895246 GCA_032353835.1 Enteromius viviparus
AAATGTTCACGCGTCTAACTTCGCGCGAATAGCGCGATTTATTCGCGCAATTCGCGTCCGGTGTGAACGCACAGTCACGATCTGATATTTAATACTACTAAAAACAATACACTATGTTGTTTTAAATGGTAAATTGCATACAAGTTTTACAACAGTTACAAAAGAGATTACTAAAAATTAAAAAAAAAATCACAGCATAGTTGAACGTATAGATACCTCTTTTAGCTGCAACAGCGCAGTCACAGGGACCGCTGATTTCAGAAGCCGTCTAGACTTTCCTATTGTTTCCTTGTAATCCTTGGAGCTGAAATGTTCACTGCACAGCACGCGCCTGTTGACTTTTTCCAGAGGTGTATTTACATCCCAGTGAACAGCGAGCAGCCACAGCTTCAATCGCTCAGGATCATTTACAGGAAATGTGTGAAATGTTAAAGGTGCATGTCCCTTTGATGTTCGCGGGCGTAATCTTGAAGGTTTAGCTATATTGAAGCATCCAGGATATACACACGAAAACACCATTTTAGGACTTATATAATGTAGAGTTTAACCAAAACAAATCACTTGTCCATGTGGTTTACATTTGCTTTAAACCAGGGCTGCGTTTCCCAAAAGCATCGTAAGCTTAAGTACATCGTAGACCCATTGAAAACAACGGAGCTACGATCAATTTAGGCTTCGATGCTTTTGGAAAACGCAGAGCAGTTGTGGGAGGGAAGGTGCGCGAGCGCCAAAATTAAAATGCTTGATCTTCAAAGAAAAAATGTAGAAACATTAAAATTACCCCGTGATTAATGACAGCATTTATAATTGTTTTTTATTTTGTGTAAATTATAACACACTATTATGAGAAGGAAATGTTTTTTTTTTATTAATACGTTTATATTTTATCATCATCTCGCACATAATGCGGCGATCTGTATTTTTTTTTATAATAAAAATGTAAAGAAAAAGTCATTGTTTTTTAAATCATGAAATTAAATTATTTGTGCCCTAAACATGGAAAATTGCATTACATATTTGTTAGGGTTAAAAAAAAAAAAGAAGCTCTTCCAAGCTTTAAACTGGCAGCGAATGGGTGTTGATATTCAATAATCCAATACAGTGCATACATTCATCCATAAAGAGTGCTCCACATGGGTACAGGGGGTTAATACAGATCTCCTAAAGTGAATCTGTAGGAAAAATATCCATATTTAAAACTTTATAAACCATAATCTCCAGCTTCAGGTGGCCTTTATTAACCCCCCGAGAACATTGTTATTGCCCAACTCCCAATCACTGCCATTAATACAGCTTGAAAGATTCAGGACATTTTTAATTAAGGACATTTATACTCATTACTAAAATATATATTTTAGGTATTTTAAAAAGTGATTACGTGCAGCTTTTTTGTGCAAAATGCATGTAATTATAAGTGATTATTTGATATGTCAACTTTTAACACATGACTTAGCAGTATATGTTGAAAAAAGACTCAGACAGTTTCATTGTTTCATTCAAGAATTATAAAATCTTGAAGTGGTTAGGTTGCAAAAAAACAACAACTCAGTATTGATTTTAGGGGTAGATATACCAGCCACTGTTTTTAATGCCTGTTGTACAAAGATGCTGTTAATGTCTTTAGTGTTTCAATATGATACAAAGAATGAGCAGAAACCCCATCAAATATTACCATGTAATGTGGCATTGCATAAAACTCAGTATTAACAAAATCCAATCGTATGCACCTTTTGAAATGTTGTCTTTTTTGTGACATCAGCTGCTTTTGTCAAATGTAGTATTTCATACACTTCATCACAAAAACACACTGTACAGCCTCATAACTACTATCTGGTTGAACATGGAAAATACAATAACAAAAAACTTTCCATTCACTGGAATCTCTATCAATGTCCTAAAACCCATTTAATGGCATCCAGATTTTTGTCAGTTTTGTAGCAATACTCAGAGAAGAAATTCAAAGAAATTTGGTGCGCTTACGCTGTGCGTCTCATTTCAAAGTCAGGGCCTGAGTTCAGAGTCACTGTCTGTATCAGTCTCGTTGGGTGATTGGTCTCTCTCCAGGTGCAGCTCTCTGATAGTAAGGATACGTGTGAGCATGCTGTCCAGAACCTCGTCACTCAAGGAGGCAGTTGAGAACCACATGGGACTGTTGGGTACACAGGAGCGCTCGGGGCTCAGGTAAAAGTCAGTTGTGCGTTGCCTTACGCTGGGTGAGCTGGATGGAAACAATATTTAATAGGACTCGATATAACAGAAAAATGCATTAAAATTGACAGTAGAACATTTAGAAAGTTTAAATTTTGGTTTCATATAAACGCTGTTCAATGGAAGTTCAAACAAACATACCATTTTGAGAGATAGAACTCATACAGCCTGACAGGACAGCGAAGAGGATTGTCTGCATTCTCCTTTATCTCATATACAGTGTCATTTTCATCCTCCTCTTCCTTCCTTTTCTTTGCAGGGACACCATCTGAATTAAAACAAAGTGATTCAACAAGAACTCAAACACACGGTCAAGACAGTATGACTGTTCACTGACCTGTGTTTGTGTCCTCTTTGGGGGGATAGAAACGCAAACAGGCCACTTTTGTGTTGCCCTTGCTCCGAGAGCAGCGTACGATGTGCCCAAAAGAGAGGCGGCGGTGCTGCTCTGCTGTTTTGTAGTTAAAGTACTTAGTGAAGAAGTAGAGCAGGGTGTTGAGAAGCACACCGGGTGAAAACGCCCCCAGCTGCTTACAGTCCCACAGATACTCCTCCTCCACACGAGAATGAACATAACCTAAACACAGACATGTTAGCAGAGCAACAGCGTAACAAGCTAGGTCACATGTAATTTACTCTTAAATGATTTAAACTGCTCACCACTGGGCAAAATAATTGGTTTCCACTGTCTGAGTATGTTGGTCAGTTCATTGCAGAATTTGGTGTAGAAGATGTCTGCAAAGATGTTCTCCAACCGATTGTTCTCAAACAGGTACTGCAAACACGATCGATGAGAGGTAAAGCAAAAAAAACTATTATAATATGGCTGTGTTCAGTTTGTGGTGTCTTCTCAATTTACCTTCTGGATTCCCAAGCAGAGATAAAAGATGCTGTCAGGGCTGTATTTCTCTCCGTTGGGTCGACGAACCTCAGAAATGAACTTGCAGAGGCCGTAGCTTATTTCGGCAGTGCAGCACTTTAACAAATCCTCCTTAAGTGTCATACTACGTGCTAGGGATGAAGAGGAAGTGTTTAATGATTAAATGGCATGTTGAAGACTTTAACTAAGCTTCTAACAACTAACACTGCAGGATGCAAGCGTAAGGCTCCATTCTCTGTGAATGCATATACTCTAATGTAAATTTGCAGAAGCTGTACTCAACATGGGTCATTTAAGATTTAGATGTTTGTTTCTTCATCAGAACAGATTTGGAAAAAATAAATGGATCCTCTGTGGTGAGAATGAGATCCCAAACAGATGATATAAACATTACAATAAACAAATCCCTCATCAAGGATTAAACCACAATTAATTCATCATATTGCTTTGTCTATTGAAAAAAAGTCTGGTCTGAATCAGGAGAGAAATATATGAAGAACACATATGTTTACAAGAGAAAATAGTTTGAAATATGTTGGTGGATTTTTTTGAAGAATAATAGGGGGAGGACTTTTGCCGCGGAGGAAACATTATTATAGATTATGGACTTGTATTTTGACAAGCAGTGATGGTTTAAAATGTCTAATTGATGGATTTGTTTCTCTCAAACATGCAGCTTTTGATTTTACAATACATTAATGTGGGTAACTTGTGGATTATTATCTGATGGCACCCATTCACTGTAAAGAATGTATTGGTTAGTACATTTTTTAAATCAACTTTATTTTGAGACAAAACGCTGGATTAAAAGAGACCTACATCCAAACTTGGGAGTCTCCATGTTGGGTTGGGCGTTCCTCCAGCGTACCCATTCCTTCCAAGCATTTACAGCATACTCGTGTTGCAGTTTTGAGAGGCTAGAGAGGTCTAGTGCTGATTTAACTGGAACAACAGCTGCACTCTTACGGCCCTACACATCAACAAAAATCCACGAAAACATAAAACAGCACAATCTTTCACATTCTTCAACATGATGATAAAAATCAAACTTGAGATAAGAGTAATGGCTGCTAAATGCTTTGTCATCACAGGATGAAACAATGTTTTAACAAAATATTGTTAAATGTAATTTTATATGACTATATTTTTAATCAAACAAAGCCTTGGTGGATGAGACTTTCCAAAAGTATCTTACGTTCCAAAAGTATCTTACGTTTGAACAGTAGTGTGTTAATCTGTATATAAATGTTGAAAATGTTAGTATATACCTGCATATATCCTTTCATGTGCAACATTAAACAATCAAGTACAAATCATTAGAACAACACTGAAGATGGAAGCCACAGATTATAACCCTCAAAGTTTCCACATGCTACTATCATGAAAATAAGTTTTTTTTTTTTTTTTTTTAAACAATCACATGATAGTACTGATTGATAAAACTGGATTCAGCTTTATTTCTAATCACAGTCACATTCGATTGAAAATTAAAATACACCATGTTTATGTTTCACAATATTAACAGTTTAAAAGAGTCTCTCCAAACGGTTTCTAATTAAAGATAAAATCAGGTTTTCAAATTTAGTGCTTGATCTATTAAAACCTAAATATTTAGATGTCGTCTCCTGCTTTTGTGTTATTATGTAAAAGCTTGTTGCCAACATTGTTTCTTGGCGAGTGCAAGAACTCATTGACTCTGTCTTTGATGCACTTTTGGTCACTGCTGGTCATGCAGGGGAACCTCTGGGAAACAGTCTTAATGATAATGTGGCGTAGGTTCACAGGCAATGCAAATTTGCCCCTTGCACCATCCCAGTTGGTATTGGATGCCCACTCCTTATACTTCTTCTGGGGTAATGCAGCACGGAAGAGCAAGCAGCCATAACGATCCAGTCGCCTTCCACTCTGCGTGAACAGAAGCTCCAGCTGCGTCTTCGAGGGGTGAAGAATCTCTAGATCAGGATGGCAACATGGCTCTATTTGCTGACTGTCTGCATTGTTAATTTGGGGAACAGCGTCCTCACTCTTAGTGTCGACCATGAGGTTTGTGCGGAATCAAACTTGTTCCTCAGCGTCTATGTTGTCACCTGTGCCTCTCTCAGCTGCAACACAACAATCTTGTGGGCCCCCATGAGCCCCTTGTGAGTGTCTTTCAAATCTGCTAGATCAGTCTTGGTAATGTCATAAACTTCTGTGCAGTAACGCAGCTTTTGCCCTTCTATCACGTTATCCCTTTTAGCCAGCTCAGGATTGAAGTCCTCTGCCACGTTCTGTCCCTGTTGTCTGGAGCTTGAAATTTGAAGGCTTGACAACTCCACAGATACAAATGCGCATGTGGGTGAAACAGCCTTGGTGGAGCAGGAAAAATAGGGCTATCAACCACGATTAATTATATTTATTGTTGTTGTGTTAAACGCAATAAGGTAATCGTTTTTTTATACGAAATTACAAAATTGTGTGTTAAAACTATGAAAATCTGCGATAAATAATGCACCTCTTTAATACAATTTAAAATCACAAAGGTAATTGTGTTAAATAAATAAATGACTAAACAATTAATAGCCCTTTCATTGCAACTGTGTTCATGGTTATAGTGCTGTGTTTATAGTTTGGAGCAGCGAAGATTTTGTGGGATAAAAGGCCCCAATTATCCTTAAGTATTTAATAATTTAAAGTGATGTAATGTCAGTAGATTACTGAAAACAAAAGAGCATCGATATTGTGTAACATTATTGTTCTGGAGCTTATATTTGAAGTGTTGTGAAACAAACTATATAAGCTAAATATTTTAGAATTATTACACTTGTGTTCTAATGCACTGTCTAATTGATATGTAGGTTGTGTGGTGGCAGTTGTTCATGAAAGACTAGCTGCCAAGATAATACAGCAGGATAATACTCATACAAGAAGCTTCGCTCTTAAGAAAATGTGACTCAAACTAATTGAACAGTGCATGCATCTGATAAGAGGGAAAAATATATTGTCCCTGGCAAAGATTTGTTATACCGTAGAACAACCTCATGAGGTATATTTTTTGCACAATGTAATGTGTAACCTTTCTGGGCACACAAAATCTGATCAGTGGCTCTGGTTCACCCAAGAATTAACTAATAATATCTGAAATAATTTGCTCAGTTTTTAACTGCTTCTATTTTCATGCATTTTTTGACAACAGCAGAACAAGTGCCATAATGAAGCCTGATTAAGGTCCACCTTCATTCTCCACCTGTCCTCTGTAAATGACATTGGCTAAATGCAAAGTGATAGGAACAATTCTACCATGTAGTGACATTTTGAATACTGATAGAAGTCGTAAAAAAAAAAACCCCCAAAAACTGGTATATAAATCACAAAATGCTAACAGGATGTTATCCTGTTTCCCAAGTGGCAAGTCAAGAATACTTCTGCTTTAGCTGTTCTTACCCTTTTCTTCTGAGGGAAGCCATCATGTTTTCTCTTGCGAGATCTCCGCTTGCCAGAATCTGTAGTTTCTGTTTGTGTTGGCTCTCTGAAAAGTTCAATGCTTTCTGAAATAACAAGGGATAAAATGCATGAAATATAAATGTAAGAATACATTAAATTGTGCTTTTTATCTTTGCACCTCTAGAAAGAAATAGCTCATCTAAAAAATAAATAAATAAAAAACAAATAAATAAAGATAGATAGATGACTGACTTTCATAGTAGGAAAGAAAATACTATGGAAGTCAATGGTGATCAGAAATAGCCTGGTTACAAACTTTTTTCAAAACAACTTCCTTTGTGTTTGGCAGAACAAAAGAAATTCATACAGGTTTGGAACTACTTGAGGGGGAGTAAATGATGACAGAATTTCATTTTTGGGTCAACTATTCCTTAAACCTCAGCAGAAGCTCTTACCGATTGGATAATCGGCCTCCAAGTCCATCTGTGGTTCTTCTGTGATGGTGGAGACGGGGGTCAGTGTGGCAGATCTGGATGGAGGAGGCCTCTCAGGCTCAGGGGTCTGATCCCACGTCTGGGCAGAAGACACAGAGTCCTCCTCCCAACTCAGATTACTGGACAGATCTTCCAAATCAAGGTCATCCATTATATTACCAGTCTGATCTGAGAAAATGAAACGAGTGTTTTTAACAATATGTATGTGACCGAAACAATTCAATGTGTATTTGCAGATATATTATATAGCCTAATCACCATTAACATCTATCATTTACCACTAGTGATGATTTGTTTCTCCTCTGCATCCTCAGCCACCATCTCTGCCATCAAGATGAGGTCGGCCTCCAGAGGGTCATCAGGGATCTTCTCTTTGATTTCCTGAATGGTCTTCACAATGTGTTCGGCGTTGTCCAAAGTTGTAGGGAAGAACAAGGGCACCGGAACCTGCATAAAAGCCCACAAAACTACATCTAAACAAGGACAACAACTGTCTACATATCTACCTTTAACAAGTTTAAAGGAATATTCAAGGCTAAATAAACTTCTGTTGTTATTAGAAGTTGAGGAAGGGCTGAGTAGAAGTACCGGTAGTGGAAGCCCCACAGACTGTGGAATATATTGAGTGTAGAGATGCATGGGAACCGGCACATACACCGGCACTGGCACAGGCAGCACTATCACTTTAGGAGTTCCATCTGCAGGATAAAAACAACAACAACAAAAGTGTCACCATATGCACTGATAGTCATTTACAAAAGAGAAAAACAAACGGGGGAAGAATTTCCAGAATAAAGATGCAAAAAAGTGATTGTCATTGTCATGCTTGAACTGATTAGTACCCATTTGTGTTTCAGCGTTGCAGGTGTGAGGTTTACAGGATGTGGCTTTGTTTTTGCTTATGGATTTATATGGCAAGTCCTTGTCTTTCTGGGTTTGGGATGAAGAGACAGGGGCTTTCACAGCACACTTCTGCAAGCAGAGCAATGAACAAGAGATTTGTTTATAGCAAACAAGCACTCCTAATGCTGAAAAAACACAGACAAATTAGACTATTTGAATCCCAGTTTCGCTCTCAATAAGTGAAATTAGTTACTGAAAATCACAGGTTTTTAGACTACGAATATAAATACTGAACTTACATTTCCTGTGACTTTTACCGAAACAGAGCCTGAGGAAACAAAGGATTAAATATGAACGATTTGAGCAAACACATCACAGTCTTTAATCATAAGCATTATGTAAAAGTGCTTCAAGGTTACTCACCTTTTGGATCTGCGTTTCCCAAAACATCTGGCTTTTTATTGGATGCACTTGAAAGAGAGACGACATTGGCAATGACCGGTGTGCCCTCTTTAGCACTTTGATGAGCTGCAGAGGATACTGGGGTCACACCTGTGGAGACAGTGACAGCGCAGGACTCCAGACTAAAGAAAATGAAACATTTAGGATGTAATAACTTTAGCTAGCCAATTACAGAATCTACAAATTTAATAAACAGGATGGGATTAAAGCAGACCAATACACCCCAATATCTGGAAAAGGTTATACCTTGTGTGGCTGGAGATTTATTCGAAACGACCCCAGTGATGCCCTGCAGACTGCAGAAGAACATCAGGCACCGCAGGCTGCAGAAATGCTTCATCTCACCCAGCCATTTCACGGTCTCCGTTATTTTCTTGGCCTGCCTGCACATTGAGCACTTTACTTCCTGTAAAAATTGTGAAGCAGCAACATTTACGGTTACTTTCAAATAACAGTAAACAGATTAAATAAGCATATAACCAAATACATGAGTAACATAAAATATTACCAGACGCATCAGTGATTTCTGTTTTAACAAGCAGTCGTTCCCACAGAACTCCTCTCGCTTCCCATCAAAGACATCAGTCACTACAGTCTTAGAAGTGCTGTTACAGTAAAAGCAGTTGCAACAGTGTTTCTTTCCCCAGCGTTTGAACAGGCTATGCTCAAAGAGTGTTTTGCATCCTGTACAGAAAGGAAAAGCACAAGGTTACACAGACAAATTGATGAGGTTAATAATGTAATATTAAAATTAGGGCTGTCAAAAATAACGTTAGGGCATTAAATATTTTTTGTCGTTAATTACGTCAATTTTTTAACGCATTTCACAAATTGACGAATTATTTGTCAGGAAAGTGGGGCAACAATTACCTCTGAGTAACTGCACTTTGCATCAGTGACACGTGGGTACTGAAGTCTTTTACGCTGACTATATTAAAAACTGAGGAGCGTCATTTTGCGGAGGCATGTAAAGAACAGTTCCTGTCTGTTGCACATAAGTGGGGGCAAAACAAAAACCATTGGAACTGACAGTGCACACAACATGGTTGACGCAATTCGTCTTACACGCTTTGTACACATGAACCGTGTTGCTCACATGCTGCAGAGTGTCACAGTGAGTCTTGCTGACAGCAGCTTTGTAAATGCTTTGCTCAAGGCAGCGCGTAGCAGGAGTAAGAGCAAAAGCGCCAGTGCCACGGCACCGAGTCTATTTTTCCTGCGCCGCTTAAGCTAAATTAAAGTGACAGTGCGTTGTTCTTGATCTAAATTCAGGTGTAGTTGCAAATAGTGATTAATCCACTGAAAATCCTGATTAATTTGATTAAAACATTTAATCATTTGACAGCCCTAATTAAAATATCACCAAAAAATAAAATAAGAAGGTCTGAGTTATCCCTATAGCTTACTTTCACTGCAGAAAGAACGGTCAACCTTGTTTATCCTTCTCACTACTTTCACTATTTTATCGAGCTTGCACTGTTCACAGCGAGCCTCCATGCGGTAAATCCTTCTGAACTCATCAATACAAGTGTTACTGCAGAAAGCGTACATTTTCCTCTGAAAGATCAGATAAAAAAAAATCAATACAAATAAATAAATGCTTTAAACATGCAATAAACCAGGACTTTAGGCAACCATTAACATGTTTTAGTCAGTCTTTTTGTTATATTAAAAAGTAAATCAATCAAATAATCAATAAACAGAAAAGTAGGCATACTATGAAAATGCTATTACTTTTAAATCAGCAAAATTAAAGTTATAATACAGCACTATAATATGTTGAATAATACTTTATGTTGGTTAATAGAAGAAAATAATAAAATAAAATAATAATAATGAAACGCAAGTACCCTAAACTCCAGCAGCTCTGGTCTGTGGAAGAAGAAGTTCAGACACTGAAAGCAGGGGATCTTGGTGACATTTTGTGTTGAACCACTGGAAGTACTGGTCTTCGCTGATGAGGAAGCAGGTTTGAGGGCAGCAGGTTTTGGGGTAGATGTGTTGTTGCTTGTAGAGGTTACTGTATTTACTGGCATTTTAGGTTTCGTCTTATTGAAGGACTCCTGAAACATCCAGATCAATCATTACGTAGGAGTACTATAATATTAGAAGATTAGTGTCAGACATGACAGAACTGTACCTGATATGCCAGAACACAGGAATAAGAGCAGAAGTTCTTAACGGATCCATCAAACGTGGATATGTGGTACTGAGGCACTAGTTTCAGCTTGCAGTTGCTGCATTCCACTGCAACACCTTGTTTTGCAAGCAGACAAACCAAAACAATTTCAAGTGAAGTATTTAAACACAGAATACAATTAAACACTTGTAAATGTCAAATTGAATAAAGTCATGGTAACAGTTAAGTTTAGGCACCAATTCTTATTTTGCATTCATATTCATAGCATATTTGCTTTTTTTTGTTCAAATTCATTTTATTATTATTTATTCTACATTAATGACACAATACCTTGTAGCATATCAGACATGTAAGATTCAATGATAACATTGAAACACGAGGAGCCGAATTCCACAGACAACAGGAAGTCATCAAGTCTCATTTATTTATATAGCCCTTTATACTACAGTGTAGACCAAATGACTGTACATCTTTTGTTGGGACGGATCTCCATCCAAATTCCTTAGGAGACCATTAACCCTTTCCTTCGCAAAGCTGGCCCAAAACTGCTTTTTCATGCCTATTCAGGCCCCAAAATACACTAAACCGGACTTAAATCACTGATATGCACATTATATGTATCCCACACATTAAATTATCATGTGTTAATCACTCATTGTATATGTATTCGAATAACTATTGAATGGTTTGTAGTTTAATATCCATGTTTAGTATGGTTGTGCTTGAATTTAATTTTCTTGCTCGAAATGTTTCTTTCCACCTATTCTTAGTCAAATATATCATATTCATGTTTTAGAAATCATGTCTAAAATTATACTTTGCAAGAGCGGGAAAACTCAGACCATGTGACTAATAAGATAACATTTAGATTTATGGTTTGGGAGGAGAAATCTCACAACACCCTAAGCTGGAATGATATCTATTGGTTAAAACAAGATTTTGGGATGCGTCCAAAGATGAGTTTAAGACACTATTCAAACGCTGCTCTTAGCCTCAGCTCTCCACTAAAACTATGCTTTTTACCACCACGGCTACTGCTACCTAACCACGATAAGAAGAAAACCAGTCTAGTCTCGTTTCTTTACTTTCTTTCCTGTCTGTGAGAGCTTGTGTAAGTTAAGTATTGCTTGCCGTGTCTCCAAGACCGCACTGTATCAGCTACAAATGGACCACGACTCCTTCAGCCACCGCCCAATCATCAACCTCCCAAGACTTCCACGACTCAGTCAATCAGCAACCTCGGGAAATCCCTCTCTGCTGCGAGGACCACAGAAGGAATCCCGTAGCACAAAGGCAACACAAGTACAAACCTCCAGATTCAGGCTGAACTGGTGAAACTGATATAAATCTTTTGATTGATAGTTGTTTAAGTCGATGTAATAGCACCTATTACTGTAGGCTTCACATTTTCATTCTCTTAAACTCACTTTTACCTCACTTTCTGTCTTCCTGCATCTTCGTTTTTCGTTAGTCTATGTGTCTTAGGTATATTCAATAAAGCCATATTTATTATTGAAAAGAGAAGTATCATGTGTTTTGTGCTTACAACTTAATGTCTTAAAATGCAGATCTTGCTACTGGTCCTTATTAATAGTGCTTACACTATAATCTGGATTTTAATATCCAGCTCAGAGTTTTTGTTATACGGCTTGTTTATTGCAGACTGACTCAAAAAACAGTGATTATGTGCAAATTCTCTATAGAATCTTAAATGATTCTGATTATTATAATAATAATAATATTATTTCACAATACAACATTTTTGTAATTAAATTAGATATTAAATTAAATTAAAAATTAAAAAAATTTTTTTTTAAAATAAAACTTTAACTAAAAGTAGCCATGGTGAGCATGAGAGAGAAAAAAAAAATCCTGAACACAAACTTGTAGATGGTAGTTTAGGTACTGGCTAAAGTCTTAAAGCTGCAGTCTGTAACTTTTGGCACTTTAGCGATTAATAAACAGAACTGCGTGTGTTGCAGAAGAACATTGTAGCCATAGCTACTTCTCTCTGTTTTTGTCTATGATGAATCACGCAGATACTGGACTGCTCCGCAGTGGCACCTACCCAAACCAATCTAAAACACTCCGAATATGATCAGTTATAGGGGTACTGTTGTGATTCAAGACAAGCCATAAACAGTTTGGAATATGGATTCATGGTATACTTGCTTATTATATAATTTTCTGTAAGAAAAGAAAGTTACAGACCATAGCTTTAAAGCATTGGTACTATTGACTCCGTAACATGTATCTGCTCTACAGTTAAATACACTGGGTTGTGTTTCAAATGAGATCACGGTACCTGACGAACTGCCAGTCTGGACTTTACTTGCCATGACACAGGAAGTGGAGCAGAAAAGCTCCCTGATGTCCTCTGAGTTTGGACTGTCCACTGCATCTGCCGCTGGGCGCAGGGCATGACACATTTTGCAGGTGACAAGTTTCAGACTCCTCTATAAATAAAAGTTTTATACAATGTATAATTACCCTTAAACAACAAAATGATTGACAGCTTAATGAGTAATATTATAAATGACGTGCTGTCACCTTTTTGTAGGCTGTGAGGCAGTCTTGGCTGCAGAACTTCAGAACTCTGTCCTCCATCTGCAGAGACGGACACTGACTGTCTGTGCCATAGCAATATCCTCCACAGTTCACACAACTGTTCATGTTCAGTTTATTGGAGGAGCGGAACTGGTTGAAGCAGCTGTCACTGCACAGCTTTTGGATGGAGCCCATGTAATTCACCTCATGACTATGAGTCTAAGAGAAACAATTTCAGATCTTAAAAAAAAAACTCAATTACAGCAATCCAATATGCATTTTTAATTTTTAAGACATCTGCTCACCACTCCTGTCTTCTTACACACACTACACATAAAGTTGAAAGCACTGCGACATTTCTGACTGCAGAACTCCTTCACAGTCCCGGACATGTCTGCCAGGGTTATTTTAATATTCTCATTATGAATTTCTCTGAAAAGAAAGAACATACATTAGGTCAAATCATTTAAATTGCATACAACTACAGCTGAATGAAATGTTGCAAGCGTACTTAAGGCAGGAGTGACATGTTCTTTTCTTAGAGTTGCAGAGACACTGAGGCGAGCAGTAGAGTTTTGAAGAGCCACTCCGCTGAAACGCTGTGTGTCCCTTTAGCATGACCTTATTACAGGCTGTGCAAAACACACCATGTCTTTTTAAAGGTTGGATGGATTTTGCTGGGATTGATGGTGCCTTTTCTGGGACGCCTCCTAGAGTTTCTGTGATATGAAGAAGGCAATGTAAAAATTCAAACAATGATTTCAGACCCAAATTGGTTGTTTTCAATAGGTTGGTTACTATATATAAAAATAATAAGCGTCAGTGGTGCGATAGTTTTGGCGCTGAGTCTATTTTTGCTGCGCCGCTGATGCTGAATTAAAGCGACAATGCGTTGTTCTTGATCTAAACGGACCCCATTAACTTGAAAAGTAACAGATTTTACCATAAAATCGTGTAATTGATGTTTTTCGTGTTTCACATTCACCATATGCAAAAATAAAAAGCATACGAGTTTTTCCCAAACTTCAAAGGTCTGTTAAATGAATAAAACTAGAGGCATTTGTTAGCTTTAACATTAGTTTTTCAATTCAATTATTCAATCGAAATACACTTTTTTTTTGTTGGAAATATTTCATAATTATGTCTTGGATTCTCAAAGTGCAACCTATTCAATCTAGCATCTGCACGCAAGCCTTCCTTTGCATGGCAAAATATAATATTTCTTATACAACATCTAAGAAGGGTCAGGCTTTGTTTTTGCTGACAGGCTCTGCTATTTTTTCATATACAAATATTGAGAACTTTGCTCAAGTTTATTGTGTAAACTATAATAAGGCAGTCGCACAACAAATTATGCTGGCAATAACATAAATTAAAGCACACAACATTCGGAGACGAACGCTGTTTGCGTGCGGCAAACGCTGGCGGTATGAAAGCACACCCTGCTGACGCGTGCAGTGTGAAACCGGCGTTAGAATGTGTATAAATATTGATTTTCTATTGACTTTCTTCAATAAAGCCAAAGATAGAGCAAGAGATTTTACCCTGGAAACCAAATGTGTCCATCTTTGTTTTGCCCTATTTTATATCTCCTTCAGTTCAATTATTGTTATTAATAAAATCACAGTAATTATTATTTTTTTGTTTTGTCAAAATCGCACACCCCTAAAAGGCAATGTTTAAAAAGTATACACACTTTGTTTCAGGTGTAAGGGTAGCCCGGAGTGTGAGGCATGTCAGAGCACACTCAATATGGAGCGTGTGTGTTCCCTTAGCAGTCCCGATTCAACCCTTAGCACCAGTTCATCAGCTTCAGAACAGTCCAGCGCCTCCCCCTGCAAAAGACACAACAGGTTTGACCTTCACACATGCACATATTGGCTAGTAGTCTGAAGACTCTGTTCAACGGCTATTCAAACGATTGCATGCCATAAATGTAATTTTTAAAGCTTTATTCTAGTGGTGTGATCTCTTTTCTATCATACTGCTAACAAAACTGGTCAACCGAATGGATTTGTACTTTTGGTCACTTTCCCAGAGCTGCTGCTGTTACTTAAAACTGCAACTTGGTGGTGCTCAGGAACTCACTTTTTGAATAGAATTTTTAATTTTGAATTTAGTTTTTTTTAAATTTTTTAAGAAGTTTCTTATATGAAATATTACTGCAATTTTAAAATACATTTTAATAAACTTATGTATTCATGTAAAGCAAAGCTTCAGTCTTCAGTGTCACATGATGCTCCAGAAATCATTCTAATGCGTATTTATAATCAGTATTGAAAACAGTTTTTTTTCTGACCTGAGATTATTGATTTTTTCCAGGATTCTTTAATAAATTAAAAGTTATCGTAAATAGTGATAGTAAACTTTACTATTGTTAGAAAAGATTTCTACAACATCATTTCCTACAATCTACCCCAGACAGGTTATAAATAAATACATTAAATTCCACACTATTCTTACATATCATAACTTCACACGCCTAAAGCATCTTTAGAATCTCCATTTGTAGCAAAAACACCTCTATAACCCCTCCAAAAATTCAGAGGGTTGGTTTCTTATTATATATGTTTAATTGTTTTTTTAAGAGCCAAAAATATCAGCCATAATGCAATTAAAGGGCAATTGCTATTTTCCAGCACAGGGCAATCCTTTTAACAGAACGTCTATCTTTTTGACTCTTTATAAATCAAACATTTAAAGAAAAAAGAACTGCACAGCAGTTTCAACACTGATAATAATCCAGCATATTAGAATAATTTCTGAAGGATCATGTGACACTAAAGACCGAAGTTATGACTAATGAATATTCAGCAATGTATATCAGAAATAATTTTAAAATATATTAAAATGGGAAACCACTATTAGAAATTTTTTGAGCAAATAAATACAGCCTTATGAGCATAAGAGACTTCATTAAAAAACCTTTCTACTACTTTCAGAAGTAGTGTATACATACATACACACAAACTATGTATAAAGTATTCCATTCTGAACACTCTTTTTCAGTAAGTGCTTTTGTGTGCTTTGTGTGTCTGATCACTATTTATTTGATCTTTGTGCAGTATGTCAGAAGATGAGCGTGAAAGTGGATGTGATACAGTAGATGGCTCGCCTGCGTCTTTGTCCTCCAGTCGAGCTGACAGCCCTTTCCTTGAGGCCACCTATATCAATGATAACAATCAGAACTGCAAAACCAATGGAACTACAGAGGCCGAGTCTGCCAAGCTGCCAGTCCGCACCATGGTGGTGCCGCCCATGCGGGTTCAGAATAATCAACCGATGGGCCGCATAGGTAACAAATCTCCACATACCTATCAGAATTCAAGATTGACAAACAGTTAAAATGTTGGGTGGAAAGATTAATATTATTTAAAGTAACAAAGCACAACTACTTTAGGTGAAATGTCATTTAAGTTAAAATGACCACACTTCTCAGTGGATACAAATAGGTCTAGTTTGAAGCAGTTTTCCATAGCTTACTCAATGACAAGATGAGACATTTACAAATTATCAGCACCTTCATAATTGTGTATCATAGGGGATATCATACCTCACTGATGTTGGTGAAATCTTAAATAGTGTTGGTGACACTCCAGATAGCTGTAAAGCTTTTCAAAATAAGAAGAGGCACTACACACACGTAAGCAATCATCAGGGAAAGCAGTCAATATTTGCAATGAAACTTTTGCACCACTGCACATTAGGAGGATTAGGAGGAGCATAATTTGTCTTAATGCATTACAAAAAGATTTTAAATAAATCATTAAAAAGCTACTGGTCTTAGGTTTTTAAACTGTGGCGGTTAAAGGAATTGAAAATGTTTGGTCAAAAGATCTGCTTTTTATACTTTAATTCCCTGTGTTTGGGAAATACTGATGTGTATTTTCAGATTTGGTGAAAAAATAAAATAAAAATGCCTGTCTTTTTATAAAGCCAGGTCATCGTATTATAATCTTGAAATGTATAAAACTTGAAATTAATTTAAAGTGCTCAGATTCAAAGACTCAGTTTGTGTAAACCCCTCCCTCCCGTAAACCCTCATCTGATTGGTCAGATGGCGCAGTCCTGTATTGGTGCTTTTCCACTGCATAGTATACGGTTCGGTACGGTTCAGTACAGCTCACTTTTGGGGGGTTTTCCACTGGGAACAGT
>JAUCNO010000353.1:5935326-5948676 GCA_032353835.1 Enteromius viviparus
AGGCGGCGCTCTGTGGCGCGGCAAGAATTTGAACAGCGTCTTGAGTCGTAGATGGGCGCCGCGGACAGATGCCGAATAGCGCCGCCGGTGTGCGTACACCCATAGAAAACAATGTGTTCGAATTTTAAAGACATGGCGCGGCGCTTCTCGTCCGGTGTGCGACCCCCTTTAAAACTGATGTTCGTTGTGTGACTGCAAAGGATGTATGCAGGGCGGGGCGAGTGCGGAGAGGGGAAATCTATATCGTCTATATCATTGCCTTTTTCGATAGTAATATCTTGAAAGTTCATATCGAGATATAGATACGAAAACGATATATCGTTCAGCCCTAGCAACAATCTTAAAGATGCACTAGATGCCCTTATCTTACACGTGACAGGTGTCATATCTGACACTTAGCAAAAGTAATCATTGTGCCAAGAACATCTGATTGGGGTTTGGAAAACCAACTGCACTCTTTATTGAAAATGTACATGTATTTTAAATGCGAATGGCACAGAACACAGCCATAGTAAGATCAGAACAATTTACAATATTCACCAGTATAACACAAGTAACATGACAAGATAAAGACTAGTAAGAAAGGATTACATGTTGGTATCACTAAGCCACTGCAGGCTTCAATGGTTTTATTATTAAACCTATTAAGAATACAAAATAAAAATAAGATGAACAAAATCTTGCCACAAAAGGGTTGAGTTTTCAGGCTAAAACTGCAAGAAAATTCTTTAAACTTAAATACATCAAATTACGCCCCCCAGAACCGAGCCTCTGGATTTCCACGTACAAACTTTGAATTTAAAGTGCCAGATCAGAAGCGTGGCTTCTTGGCAGCTCCTTCATATTCCTCACGGACCCTGCCAAATCCTGGGTTTCCAGCACCCATGCCCCTTGGACCCCCTGGGCCACCTTGTGGGAAACGCTCATTGCGCTACATGGACCATTTTCAGTTATGTATCAGTTGGGTATTTAGTTTTGTAGAAATTATGGCGTTTACGTCCATGAGTAGGGGAGAAAGGTAACAAAGGGGTAACAAGTTCCATGAGTTCCAAGAGTATTTTGAGCAAAGCATTATAAAAGTGGGATCCAAGGAAAACAATCGACGAAACCGTTCCAACACGCAGATCCACAGGTGCCAGAGGTGACATAGGAAAAGGAAGAGAGGGTAATGTATTTATTAGTCAAATCCCATTACAATGCATTCCAATAGCGCTGCTGTGATAAATTCAGCAGGAAACAGTCACTAGCCCCAATTGCAAGGGAGATTTTAAAGCAGAAATGCGTTGAATGCCCCAAACTTATAATTATGCCAGAGGGGTTTGTACTTTAACACGAAAACCCTTTGAGTCAAGGGAACTACCAACTTCTACATTTAAAACACAAATTAATTTAAAATTATTATTCTTAGGGATGCACAATATAATCGGACCAATATCGGAATCGACAGATAATGGCATTAAAATTAAATATCGCCCCGATGTTAAAAAAATGATATGACTCTTCGATGTAAGGAACAAATTAACGTGTTCTGGATGTGTTAGCAATTAAATAATGTCAGCATTGCACCTTATTGAAGTAAAGTTTTGCCTGAATGGTGAATGCATTAATTTGGTTTTGGATCACTGCATTTAAACTGAGAATGCATGTACAGAATGATGAGTTTGGATTATGATTAGAGTAAACCATAAGAGCACATGCAGTGGGAACAGCTTGCACAGGTCCTAATGCCTGCTGAATAAGGAGTTCTAATTTTGTAGGGGGCACTGTTTGCCTACTAAAAAAATTTAAATATATTTAGACCATTTCTGATTAAATAAAGCAGTTAAACAAAACATCAACTGACTACACTGATTTATATATTAAATATGCAATGAGTTTTTACAACTCTTTAGCTTTAAAGCATTTACAAATGGAAAATCGAATACAATAGGAGTTAAATTGTTGGCATACCTAATATTGGCAAAAATCCAGTATCGTGCATCCCTAAAATATTCTGTTTCCTAGATAAATCTCTTAACATTTATGAAGGGTTTTACTTAAATTTTACACATTGCATTTGAAAATGTGTTAATGGCCCCTTTTATAAAAAATAAATAAATTGTGGTTTTAGATTTTTTTTAATCTAATAAAAATGTATTGCAAAATATTTAGTCATCACATAATTCAATGTTAAAACAAGATTCTTCAGTTCGTCATAAACGGTGTTTATCAGGTATTTGTCAGAACATGCAGTAGTGCTGCAGGTTAACTGGATGACATGAAAATGTCTGAAAATGTGAAAAACAGCATTTCTAGTTTGCAGTAAAAATGCAAGCAGTGTTTTTGTAACTTAAATATAGTTTCAAAGCTTTAAAGATTAGCCAATTTTACTTTCAAAGCATTTAGTATTTTTTTTTGCAACTTGCAAAAATAACCGCCATTATATCGGTCTGCTGTGAGTCCAAATCCTTTGAGGTTGACCATTTAAAGTCAACATGAAATGGCACTTGCCAATTTCTCTTCCATGAAGCCCATTTCAATTAAGAAAAACAAAAACAAAAAGCCTCACATTTGAAAGTGAGTATTCTTCTCCTAAAAAAAAAAACCAAACAAAAAAAAAAAACACTCATGACCACAAGTAGTTGGTCATGAAGTCAAAGGAAATTATTGTAAAGGTTGAGCAAGTAATAAACATTTGATAAAATGAAAAGTGTCATACAAATAATGCACAATAAAAACAAAAAAGCAGATTGTGGCCATTTTGATTTCATGTTGACTTTTAGCGTTAGCCCAAATCTGAGACATCTACCTTTAACATTCAGATATTTAACTAAAATACTTGCTTTTAGACACTTGTAAAACAATTAATCCAATTTCAATGGAAAAAAACCCCCAAAACAAAACCAAGCCTCTGCTTTGCAGAGTATTAACTCCGTGTTAAAATTAAAATTCACCCAAAATCAGGTTACTTTTGACAACAGAATAAGAAAGTGCCCATAAATAGGGCTTCAATTTCAATACTCTCTTTTATACACATTATAAACATTAAAAGTCTGTTGAAATTTGGAGCTATTATTGATGCTTAAAGCCTATTGGAATGAAAGGCCAATTCCCATATTCCCAATAACACAGTCTTTATCTAAGGCATCAAAAGGGCTCAGCTACCGCTGTGAAAGCAGCACACAGGCAACACATTCAACAACGCAACAATCTGTAAAGCACTCGTTTTGCTGAACTACTTTGCTGCAACACACAGCATTCATAGCACGGGTTTAGGACAAGTAAACATAGTACGAATTCACTATGTATGGACTTAAAAAGTTAGTGCAACTACATTATCACTAAAAAACTGATGTAATAAAAAGTTGAGACAAATACTAAAGTCTTAAATTAAAATAGAAAAATTTAGAGCACACCAAGTAGGACATAAGAATTATATCTTGGCAATTATAAAAATGTGTGCCACATCCAAGGAAAACCCCCAGAGTTCTTTTCATTATTGCAAATAGGGGTCAAACCGAACCCCACTCTCACCATCCAATATCAACATATTTCAGTACGTATGCCAACCATCACATCTCCAAGCAGCTCCTCAAAAGCTCAGCCACATCATTTTCAGTCACTGTAAATTTAAGTCATTCAGTTTGTGATCAAGTTGCTTTTAAGTCTATCTGCACTAAATGCCCAGTCGGCTGACACTACGAAAAAGAACTCAAAGCATGGAAACAGCATTTCCATGAAGGTACTATTGGAGCACTGACATGACCTTGACATGGATTTTTAAAGTGTAAATTGGGAAAAAAAAAAAAAACACCACAAAACAAGCACCGTATGTCACAGGGTATTATTTCACCAGGCTTCGTGTTTGATAAGATGGTACATTGCTATTTTAAAGATTACACAAACAGAGTGCAAACATGCCTGTCTTTTTAGCAATTTAGACAGGACTTACAAGTATGTGCTGTAAGCAGACAATTGCATAAGAATTCTTGGGCTTTAGTACAGACAGACATTCAAAGTAACAAGAGAAGGAAAAGTGATGGGAGCTGAGCTTGAGTGCTGAAAATGACTTCTGCCACTAGATGGAGACAATATAATTGAGTCACAACAGTGATCAAAAACACACTGCCCCAATGACAGGTCTAGAAATAACCCATTCACACATGACTTCCACACTAAACCTTCAAACACAAAATGGCCTCGATTCCTATGAACCACAACAGCTCCATTCAAAAATGATCATGCATACAAAGCACACCACATTCACTCTCGATTTCAACTCAGGAATACGTTACCATTTCGTTGGGCACCATGCCCCCTGGTGCTGGTCCTCCCATTCCCTGGTGTCCTTCAAAATTCATTCCTGCCAATGCGAACTTCTGGCTAGGTGACCCAAATGGCATATCTGTAAAATATAATGGTTGTGTGTTATATTTCATAAATAATACCTTTTTGGATTGGGCGATGTCGACCAATTTGGCATCGTACGATGTCTAATGTGAAACATCGCGATGGACGATGAAATCGTCCCCTCCATAGGGGTTGAATTGCGCGGATAACACAACAAGTGCGCGCGAGGGGTTTGATATGAGCTCGCGGCCCTGTTTCTTCCCATGTACACGCTGGCCAGCATCAGTGCTGCGCTCGCTTATTAATGGCATAGATTTGCCGCCATAGATTAAGTGAGCTGGTTGCTGCTTCTGCGGCGGAGAAGCAGAATGTCATTGTGATGGCATCGCCTTCTGAGCACGTACACATTTTGAAATAGCACCTTTATTTTACTCATCTATGATATTTTTGCCATATCTCACCCTTAACTTGCGCTACAACTGTTTGGCCTGTGCTACAAAACTTCTGTAGCAGTAGTGCTGTGTGCAAAAAAAAACTAAACAAAAAATAAATAAATAAAAAAGAGTTAACGTACAGCCCAGCATTATTTCGAGGGCTGCCCCCTAATAATTGACTAATCATTATTCGATCAGAAGAGGCTTGGTTGAACAATTGTTTATTTGTTTACATTCGTAATAAAAAAAAATGTAATTAAAAATTAAAGCAAATGCAGTCTTGCTCAAACTTGAGCATAGAACCCAGTGTATATCTTCGCTTTACAGGTATTAAAAATATGTCTGCTTTCAAACAGACCAACTCAAAAGAAAAAACAAATGTTCTCAGTGTGAAACATGCATGAAGGTGCATCACTACTGAAGAGAGGACGAGTCAGTGTCTCTGACTTCAAAGAAAGCATCAGTTTATAAAAATAATAAAATGTTAAATGTAGCTTCCCATTTTCTTTTTCTCCCTTTCTCTCCTTCTGCTGGTGCCCTGTGGAAAGCTTTACGTGTCTGCTTGAGCACTTTTTAGGCTATAGGCAATTAAAGGCTCATTATAATGATTTGAATGGTTTAATTAATACACGTGTGATTAGTCGACTAATGCTTAAAACGAAGGACTACTGGAAAAATCCTTTTTTAGGGGCAGTCTAAAATATTTCAGAAGCTTTCTACTTGCTATGAATTATTCACTTTTTAAAGCCATACCAACATCAAGACCATTTTAACATAATAGATTATACAAGGTATACAATTAAAAGATTATAAAAGACATTTCAGATGTACATACTTTGCTATGAAAAGTATGAGAGAAGGCATGTATATCAAGTACAGGTGTTTCAAAGTTTTTACAGACTTTTGCCACATTAGTATGATAATATATTTATAGACAACGAACCATTAAAGCGAGTCTTACCAGCCAACCCAAGGCCGCCACTAGGATTCATTCTCATCTCCCTGTCTCTCTGTAAAAAAAAGATGATATTTCAGTTAAAAAAGGACTTCACCAACACTGTAATTATATGCCAAGAGCTTTGGGAATACATTACTAACATTATCCATAAAGCCGCCCATTCTGTAAGACTCCTCACGTTTGCGCCTCATTTGTTCTTCAATTTCTCTCTGCCGCATCATCTCCTCCTCTCTCCTACGGCGCTCCTCTTCTTGCCTGAAATTGAGAACCACCAATCAGTTAACTACTATTACAGAAAAAAGGCTTCCAGGACCATAATACACTACATCAGACATACCTGAGCTGCATCTCTTTACGTTTCTGCATCTCCTGACTGTGCATCTCTTCCATGCGACGAAGTTCCTCTTGACGCCTAAGAAGGTCTTTTGAAACAAAAACATACCCCAAATCAATTATTCACCCTCATAATGTTGTTATTTTTTTAAGTAGCAACAAGGGCAAACTTGAATCCATTCAGCAGAGACAATACTCACCCTGTCTGAGCATGTTTGCTTGGTGCTCATGATAGGCATCTTCCATCTCTGCTTCCAGCTTCTCACGCGCCTCACGAATGTTTTTCTCCACTTGCTGCCTCTGCTGTTTCTCCATCTCGTCAAGAGACTTCCATCGCTGGGAGTATTCAAACTCAAAGCTGCCAGGACGGGCGAACCGAGGAGGTTGCTCTCGCTCCCTGTGGTCAAATCACAACCGTTAAATATTCTGACCAACATAAAACCATGAAGAGATGAAAGAAAGGAATGATCAGAATGAAGGAAGCGGTGCTGAACCTACAATACAAAGCATGTGGTGACTAATGATTTTTTTTTTTACAGCTGCCAGATGACCCCTCTCAAATGCTTTTCAGACCATCTGTCCAACTTAATTTACATGAAAATAAGGTCTGTACTTTACAACTACCTGATAGGTTAAAAGGATTTTATAATCCCAACGAAACTAGGTTTCTAGTCACAAAATGTAAACGTACGAGATGAAGCATTTGGAACTTACTTCTGATAACTGGGGTTCTTCTGCGCAAGTTTCTCTGGCAAACCGTCCTCATCATCATACTGTTCTAACAATTCAACCACAATTGGACGGGGTGCCCTAGAAAAAAACAAACAAACACGGTTACGGGAAGTAATATTCTATAAACCAACTCAAAAAAAGTCTGCCAAATTGCACAAATAGAAAGAATGTAATCTTACGATGTGAGCAGGAACACTCCATCACTGATTCGATCTAGGGCTTTCCGTGCAGCTGGCTTAGAAGAAAACTCAACAATACCCTTCCCTGTCGAGCGGCCACGGTCATCTACAATAACTACAGCCCTTTCCACCATTCCAAACTGAGAGAAGGCTTCTTCAAGTAACTCATTGGACACAAATGGAGACAAGTTGCGCACAGAGAGTGCAGCAGAATGAGTGGCAAAGCGAACTCTAAGCGGTCTGCCTTTCATCGGAATATCATCCAGCTCAGCTTTTGCGATCTCTGCCAAGGCACGGGATTCCTAAAAAGATAAAAAATAAATCATCTTTAAGTATACACACCATATATATATATATATATATAACAATATGTATTTAACGTTTTATTTTAAAGCTATAAATCTTACCAGTCTGATAAATCCAAAACCTTTGCTTTGATTTATAAATATCTCACTGGGCTCCCCATATTTCGCAAACAATTTCCTGAACTCGGGTTCAGTGATGTCGTTTGGTAGGTTCCCAATAAACAGACGGCAACGTTGAGTGTACGTTTTCTCCCCGGGTTTACGCAGCAAAGACAGCGTTGCCTTCAATTCCTGAAACCAAACATTCATAAAACAAAAACAGTGTTACTAGAGTCATCCGCAGCCATTTACAAAGCAAACATGACCTACATTTACTAAACAACCTGATCAAACAAAAACACAAAAAAGCAGTAGTAAAATACTTCGACTTATATCATAGCAATAAAGTATTACGTTTCGACCCGTCTTATACTGACGGAGGCAGCAGGTGAACCAGTACTGAATTCAACCTTTGTTTAAAGCGTCTACAAAATGGCGGATCTGTCTCAGTAACGTTGCTATGCACTACCGAACAAATACGTGTACTTAAAATAATATTCTTTATAAATGCAACGTACTCGTTCAGTTTATCACTAAAAACGCTATTTTATGATCCCGCCCCAAACTTTAAGCAATTTTACCTGAGGCTGAGAGTCCTCGATCTTGGTGCTCGCTTGTTGCTGCGATGGAGGCGATGTCTGCTCTTGTTCTTTCTTCACGGGAGCAGGAGGTTTTTGTCCATTTCCCATCCCACCTTTGGGTAGATTGTTTCTGGCCTGGTTCTGCGGGGAACCGATGTCCGGAGTCTTTACAGTATTCTGCGGCGGTGGAGACTGTATCTTCGGCTGAGCGGGGCTGGCGGTCTGCTGCGGCGACGGGCCTTTGTTGTTGCTCTGCTGGGCCAGACCAGGGCCTTGCGCCGGAGGCGACTGGACCACTGGCTTGTTCTGATTGGATTCCTGCGGCTTCTGTGGCGTAGAGACCTGGCTGGGTTGGTTTCCCTGATTCGGCTTAAACCCTCCACCCATCTGGGGTCCTCGATTTTGGAAAGGATGCTGGTTTTGATTTCGAAAGTTGGGGTTTCCCATGCCGCCGCGCATCCCCATTCCTCCGCGGCCTCGGTGCTGAAATCCTCCACGGTTACGGGACCGGTCACGAGACATTTTCACACAAGCAAACTGGGGAAAAACCGTTAAAAAAGATTTCGAGAGTAGTGGATAGGGTTAAACAACGAACTATCCTTAAAACTACCGCGGAGCTTGTAACCTGCACTCCTGACGCTGGCTTTGTAAAATGGCCGCTGGTTGCGTGAGAAGACCATAGAAATGGGAGGACCGACGTGCTCGCGAGCCTCCGCCCAAAACTAAAAACACGACGTTTTAATAGCACGCTCTAGTGGCACTCGTGTTCCCACACGTAAAAAATTCTGATAGAAATTTAAGTGAAAATAGCATGCTTTAAAAATGGCAATAATATACTTTATTATATTTTAAATATGATCAAAAAACACAAGTTAAATAGATAGTTATAACAAAATACTTTACATCTAGTTTATTATGTTTGTCAGTACAAATAAGTGCAATTCTTCAAATAAACAACAGATTATTAAAACAATGATTTAAATTTTAAAATGTAATTTGTTATATTATTGCATTTAAAAAGTTTTAAGAGTAATAAAAGTGTACCTAGAAGCACTAGAAGCATTAATTAAAAACTGGCTTTTTAATTAATATTATGGTATACTATTCTCAGATACAGCTTTTTAAAAGTATACTTTTAGGATTTGTAGTGGACAAAAAGTGCACATTTAAAACAATTCAATAGTAACTCTTATTCCACAAGTGTTGGCCAGTTAGAGACTCGCCATCTTGCATGTTCTTATAATTAATACTAAAATCATGTTTTGTTTTTTATACTACACAGATTTCATACTTTACACTATATACTCTTATACTATGCTATAACTTAGGTTAAGCTTTTCACATGCTCACTTCTTATTTTTTTTTTTTAGATTTAATGATTTATTATGCATTTTATTTTATATATATATTTAATTTATTTAACATGCAATCCCTCCTGGACCAGGGGATAGACTAGAGGCAACACTTTTTATACAGCACTAAAGCAAACTAACGGCCAGACCCTGTGGATGTTGCAGATTCTCTATCGCTGCAAATTGAGCATGCATAGGAAAAGGGCTACCCTCCTGAAGAGGTATGTTTAAGAGCAGTGATGCTAAGGCACTGATATCAGGCCAATAGCCAGATCAATTAAAACCGCATGAGACATATACAAGTGGTTTCCACAGAAAAAAAGTCTTACCTTAGTGTAGCACACATGCTAAAGATAAAATTTTTTTGAAAATTTTTTTTTTCATTACTTTCCTTATCTTTCCTGTGATCTTGCAGGCTCATTTGTGTTCTTCTTGGTTGAGCTGAAATTCCATATTAGCTACCGGGCAGGTGTATGTTGGCCAGTAGCTTTGCAAAAACTCACCCTCCTCTTTCAGATGGGACAGGCAAACCATAAAGAACTCATGAGAGCCCGGAGAAAGAGTAAAGGATGATAAAGTTCAATGCGGGTCAAAACAATAATACATACAGTATAAGCATGTTTATACAGGTCACTGTGTCCCTCACCTGCTGATGGTCTCCCAAAATGTCTGGATGGCAATGCAGGCCTTAACCACAGACAAGAGCTTTATTTTCAGCTTCTTGTCAATGCCCATCAGCCTAGTTGTGTGCAGGTCACATGATTTTCCCTGGTGAGAAAATCATTCATTTAATATATATAGAACTACTTTAGTTTTGCTGCTTCTGAATTAGAATTAACATGGTTAGATTGAAATATAATGTTGCATAAATTGAGCTAAAATGTTCAATGTTGTTGGTACATGAACATTGCGCTTCCCTCATTCCACCGTTCTCTCTGGGTAAGAATGTCTTTCCTGAAGCGGGGAACGGCGAGGAGGCATGTAGCATGTGTTTCTTAAATTCGGAAAACTTACAGGAAGTCTTTAATTAGGGTGTGGCTTTTTTATGTGAGTATATGTGTTCAAACTGTTAACTAGTTATGACATTTACCCCAAGGGCTTGATGTTGGCCAGTTGAGGATGATCCTCTGTGTGCAGGTCCTCAATCTTAATCCGCTCCCTCTCAAAGTTCTGTTTCCCATTTGGAACCACACTATATGAGTTCCAGTATTTCTGCCTGGGGCAGACGGTTTCACTGGGCTATCATACTAGCTAGCACTCTGAGGATGCTGGGAAAACATTAGAAATGCATTAAACACTATTGTGCCTGTCCATGTAAGGTTTTGATTTTAGTAACTAGCATCTATGAAGAAATCAAAAAGTCAGTTTTAATGAAATCCGTTTTATTGTACATTACATATTATTTAGGACTTAATTACAGTTTTTCTCAGTTGCTTTGTTGCATTTCTCACAACAGTACTTACATTTGCACAAAAGTTAATGCATTTCTCAGAATTATTAGTGCAAACTGCAAAACCTAGTTTATAACCTGCAAAAGTGTGTCACTTGCTCAAAACGGATAGTTTATTGCTCAAAAGAAAGTATTCATGTCAATGAAAGTGTCGTCAAAATAGAAAGTCCTGACACCATTGTTTATGAACAAGATAGTCAAATTACTTTGTCATGTTTTCATTATGACAGTTTACTCTGTACATTTATTACAATGCAAAAAAGTCAGATTTTGGTCACACTTCCTGAAAATGCTCAAGACAGCACTATATACCATTTGCACAGCCATTTGAAAAATACAGTAAAGTTAGACATTACTGTAGTGAGGGTCGCCGTGATTTTGCCAAGTATGACATGATCCTGGATCAACATTACTGTCTTAAAATGGCTAATTGTTTTGTGCAAATATAAGTACTGTTGTGAGAAATGCACCAAAGCGACTGAGAAAAACTGTAATGAACTTCTCTTATCTTCAAGAAGTAAGTCTGCCTGAAGTTCAGCCCTATCACTCTTCAGAAGAGGAAACACCCATAGGTGAACCCCCTTCAGATCCACGGGATCTGTGGAAGCACTATCAATGCCGGTAGAGGTGCTTGACTCTGCAGACACATCTGTGAATACACCATAATAAAGTCTTTTAGATATTTGAATGCATACTATTAAAAATAAAGGTTCTTTATGTTTTCATGAAAGAATTTTTTTTGATGCACTATTTAACAGGTCCTATATTGGAAAAATTGTTCTACTATGGCATCACTGTGAAGATATTTCTCCTTTCAATACAACTGTTTACTTTAAACCAGCCAAAAAGAGTGCACTGTAAAACTGTCTTACCCCTGATGGCTTCCATTTCCACTGCTGCAGGGAGCGGATCTGAGGACCTCATGTCTGGGGATGAGGAAGTATCCTCAGAGCTGGAAGGGGAGCAGTGCTTTCCAGCTACGTCTGTGAAAGAATAACAATACGGTGTTAATTAATTGGTCACTTTAATGTACACAAGAAAAGTTGTATGACTATTATGACCTACTTAGGCTAAGGAATTTGTTTGAATCGGGCTTCAACCGATACGAGGACTTGTGGAGTTTTCTTGACAGGTAGGCCTGTGGGTTAATGGTACATAACAGTATTTTAATGAAAACCATTCAAATTTCTGTTATGTTACTATTGGGCCAATATTGATTTTTTTTAGCATGGGTACTTTTTATTGAAAGTACCAATACATTTTATTGTTATTTGAGAACATTAGTATCTGTAGTTATGACTTTGTTTTCTGGTGTGAGCGCAACTTTCTTCAACTTAACATCAAGAAAACGAAGGAGCTGGTGATCAACTTTAGGAAAGGTGGTACCCCTGTGACCCCTATATCTGTCCGGGGAGAGACAGTGGATATGGTCTCTGAGTACAAATACCTAGGAGTGCATTTAGATAGTAAACTGGATTGGTCAGTTAACACAATGGCCCTTTATAAGAAAGGACAGAGCAGGTTGTACTTTCTGAGAAGGCTCAGATCTTTTAACATCTCTAATACTATTCTTAGGATGTTTTATGAATCTGTGGTGGCGAGTGTCATTTTCTTTGCCGTGGTCTGCTGGGGATGTAATATAAAAGCGTCAGACAGAGTCAGATTGAACAAGGTCATTAAAAGGGCTGGATCTGTCCTGGGTATGGATTTGGACTCGGTTGATGTCGTGGCAAGGAGGAGGATTCTGTCCAAAATTCGAACAATTTTGAACAATCCTTCTCATCCGCTATACAGTGTTCTCACAGACCATAGGAGCAGCTTCAGCCAGAGACTAATTATGACCAGGTGTTCTACTGAGCGTCACAGGAGATCAAGAGCAATTTCCCTCTGGGATTAATAAAGTTCTTTGAATCTTGAATCTTGAATCTATTCATTGTTTCTATCAAGAATCACTGTTGCATCTGATGAATCAGACACCACAGAGGATGACGTGTCGGACACAAGCAACTCTGACGAAGAATGTGAGAGATCTTGAATAAGCACAACTGTAAATGAAACATATACGTTTTAAATACTATTGTTTGCTCAAGAACCTCTAACAACTTCTTTTAGGCTTGACAACCAAACTGTCAAGCATATTAGGGCACAACAGGCTAGTTCAGCTTTAATTGAACTTTATTTGAAACAAACACTCTAACGGAGCAAACTCTTACCTGTAGACTTTTCTGTGGACAGATGAATGGTAAGATTCCCTGCTTTTAAAAGCTCCTCAAACACTTCCGCATCCACTTCTGTCCCAGATTTATCTGTGACATGCAGCTCGGTCTGCAATGGAAGACCTAACTTTTCTATGACTGAAAGAAATTTTAGATTTAGGAAAATTAATAAAAACATAGTGAATTTCCCATTTTTATTATTAATAAAAAAAATTAACAATTGGAGCATTCTGGGTCCGTGTACTTTTTCGTTCATTCATTATTCTATTTTGGAATGAAAGATGAAATTTAGAAAAGGGTGCAGCTTGGTTACCCTTTCAGTCGAATCACTTCGACGTTACATATGGGATCTCGCATGAGAGACCTATCGCCTTCGAGTCCT
>JAUCNO010000353.1:5990058-6001196 GCA_032353835.1 Enteromius viviparus
ATCTAATAAATGCAGCCTTGATGAGCAGAAGAAACATTTTTAAAAACCATTAAATATCTTACTGTTCTAAAACTTTTGAACGGTAGTGTATATATATATCCCGTGCATTGTAGAGTAGCAGGCAAAGATGTCATTAGTCCAGCCATAAGTATAACACAGATGGCACACAGCATGTTGTGGTTCCCCACTGCGGGTCAATAAAGGAATGCGAGATGATGTTACGAACAGCAGCCGTTTGACATATATAACTGACACATTGGAAGGGGAGGATGTGTGCACATGTAGGGGGTTGTCCGTCAGTGCTAATGAATGTTAAACCCATGTTTTACACAGACTCTTTACAGTTGGGTGATGAAGCTCTAGCTCTAACACAATGGTGGAGCCAGTAACATGCTAGCTTGTAATGAAATCCAAAGGACAGTGCAAGGACAAGTACACAATACTCTTGGATTGACATGCAGCCACATGCCGGGAAGTCATGATCAGGCTTGTTTTATTGGATGTTCGGTGAAGGTGCACTAATGAAACATGTAATATTCATATATCAGGGGCATTAGAATGGATTATGATATACTGATAGAATTCTTGTGTAGTATTAATTTAATTTCAAAAAGGGTGAGTACATTTTTTTTTTCCAGTATTTCTGGAAATACATCAATGTTCAAATGTTTGAGGCCAGTGAGATCTTTCAAAAAAGAAAAAAAGTACAAAGTTAGATAGAAAGTTTAAAGCGAAAAGTTTCCACAAAATATTAGGCATCACAACTATTTCAACATTGATAATAATTGGAAATGTTTTTGAGCAGTGAATCACTATATTAGAATGATTTCTAAAGGGTCACATGACAATAAAGACTGGAGTAATTATGGTGAAAATGCAGCTATTGGATGCCCTCACAGATTTGTTTTTTAAAATATATTAAAACAGAAAGCAGCTGCTGACAGTTATTGCTTATTAAGCATAAAATATATTACCAAAGGTAGTGTATTTTCTGAATTGTATGTGTGCCTGAATCATATAAAATTCTGTTTAGCTATGCAAACAAACTATGTTTGTAGTAATATACTGTTAAGCAATGCAAATCTTTATCTACAAACAAGACATTGTATTTGGCATACAAGTGTTATGTGCTGCTAAAAAAGCCAAAAGGTTGAGATAGAGTCTGTAATTGCCAAACAAACATGCACATCATGCTTCTGCATATAGCTCTAAAACATAAACAAACATTAATAAATGCATGAGTTCATTTAAAATAAACTTACAGTACACTTTGGATATCTTTTCAGAATGTAATACTTTTTCATATTCAGGCAGCTAAACAGAAGAGCACATCAATGCCTTTCAGTCTCAGCACTATACAACCCAAACTGCTACATCACCTTATTAGACAGAAACCCCTTTTCAGTTTACATTTTTGTCCACCTTCATCTTAGACATAATTACAGTTTTTCAATATTGGCTGCACAAGCAATGTATCATGAAAACAATATGACAAATAGGTAGACAATAAATATTGATAGCGCTATCCAGAATGCAGCTTGCCAAAGAGCTGCGGTGATAAAGTGAATATGAAAAACAAGCGGCAGCTCTATTGAATATGCACAATCCGATATAGAGTACCTACCTAAATTAAAAGCCATGTTTTAAGAGACAACAAACTTTCCACTTGCATGATAGAACCTGGCCTGTGTATTACTCTTCATTTTACATTTCTGTTCCGAACATGTGGATACATATTTGATTAAGTGGTTACACGTAACAATTCAAAAAAAGGTTTCATGCTGTAAAAGCCCAAAACGACAGAAATAGCAATGAAAATGGCACCGGTACCCCAGACACAAAGGTGATATGTGGGTCTATTTGTGAAAAGGGCTATTCTGATTAAAATGTCAGTCATTTAACAGCCCCAGTACTTTTAGTTCTCCTCAAGCTCAAGCATACGCGCTTAAACGGACCAGCAAACATACTTCATGAATATCAATGATTCAAAGATATGGAATGTTGTATCTTTCATAATACACGGTAGGGCTTTTAAGTTTGGGGTTAGTTGGCACTATGTAATAATTCATTCGGTTTACAGTTTACAAGAACTGTGTCTTTAAGTTTCTGTCTTTGACTTTCAAGCCTGACCCACTTGCATATTTGAACAGACGTAAAATTGCTCAATAAATCAAACTATATTGTAAAAGCTACAAAGTCATCTGTCAAAAAAGCACGTTCTGCCTGCAGCCACACTCTTTTTTATAAAAGCCGATCAGAGAGAGAGAGAGGTCATAAAGAAACCCTTTAGCGTTGTCATATTGGCCAGGGACAGTTTGATTACACAAGCAGCCACATATCAAGCCCGAAACCTGCTGTTCTTTAGCATTGTTGCCCACAGAGCAGGGCTGAAGCGAGCCTCCTCGCTGGCTGCCTGAGGCACAGGGACACTCAGAGGCCCAGCAGAACCCACAGACCTAAAGACAATGACTCAGAGGAGATTTTAAAAGAGAGATAGAGAGAGCAGGGTCAAAAGAGATAGAAATGTTCCTTTTTACTTTGACTCTGCTCACCCACCCTGATTTTATTTGTATTTATAGGTATTTTTATGTATCAAATAGTTTGCATATACATTTTTATATATCTGGATATCATGTATGGATGAACCACTGTTCAAAAGTTTGGGGTCAATAAGTTTTATTTATTTATTTTTAAAAATACATTTAAAATTAATGCTGTTTTGAATTGTCTGTTAATTTTCACAAAACTATTAAGCATAACTAATTTTAATGGTGATATAAATATATATATATATATTTAAAAATATTAAATCAGCATAAGAATGACAGTTTTTTTAGATAAATAAAAGGCAGTTTGGTGAACATAATGAAACAAAACCCTCAAAATGTTTAAACATATGGGGGATGATGACAAACAAATTTACTTTGGTATAGACACTCACATTTTATAGACAAAGTGATGAACATAATTAACTTTTTTTTTGTATGCCTCCTTAAAACTCTTCATTATTCTAGGACTGACTATGAAGTCTTAATCTTATGTGAATATACTTTATTTAAATTTTTTGGTAACAATAAGGTTTAAGTTTACAATAAGTTTCATTTCTTAAGTAAGGGATAATGTACACCCAGCAGGATGTTATTGAGTAAAGCCCAACAGGGTTATCGGCAGCCCGATTCAAAGCGTATAACGAATTCGAACTAATAACACACATAAACAATGAGCAACTGTATTTTCATTAACAAACACGAATACTGTAGATAGTGGAATAAATGCATTGTTCATTGTTTATGTTATTTAACAAATTAACTTATATTGCCAAATGACACCTTTTTGTAAAGTGTTACCATTTTTTCCCCCAGAAATACTAATTCCCTTATTTAACAAATACAGAAGAATAAAGAAATAATCATTTTCACAATCTTCTTATTTAAGTATGCTATTATTTAGTATCCTTCTGTCAAGTTCTTATGATCTTATTAAGGTATTCAAGAGCTTGAGGAGAGATGTCAGAGCGGAGCAGGAAGGTGTCAGACCACAAGAAAGCAATAAGTGCATAAGCCTCCAGGCATGAACCACTGAAATCCAGGAAGGGAATAGTGCACTTTTATCTTCATTTGAGCCCTTTAAACGTTCCTTTCAGATGCAAATAGGTAAGATTCAGTTGGAGGTCAAAATGTTCAGTGTATTTTTGTAAGTTTTATCTGATGAATAAAGATGTAATTAATATGAATAAAAAAACAAAAAAAAAAACAGAAATGCTTGACTAAGAAATTTGGCCCTTAATCTGAAACTCAAAGCTAACATTTAACTACAAATCACACTAAAAGGAAACATATGATTATTATAAATTATGAATTTTATCATTGAATAAAATATGAATATAATATTTAAAATATTTATTTGGCTTGCTCCACCTCTTCATTAATCAGCACAATGAATTATGGGATTGCCATCAATTTGAACCAAACCAGGTCATTTCACATTATTATTATTATTATTATTATTATTATTATTATTATTATTATCTGCAATTAAAAAGTTTTAATTTCATTGTGTGTACATTGGCGTGAACAGTGTGAAAGTTCACAAATATGATCATAAATAGCATTTAAAATATAAAACACTAGTGTCATACACTGACTCTGACTCTGCCTTATATTTCTTTGTCTAACATATCACTTTAAGTGACTAAATTGCTGTCGGATTAAGGCAGTGTTCCACTATCAACAACTCGATTGTAGTCGCGGATGTCACACTTACTGACTGTTCTTGCTGAAATCTCACCCTCATCTGTCCAAAGTCTGTCACACTCACCCATTAAGAATGGAAGAGCATTGACAGACTGAGCAACAATTTCTGAAATGTCTCTCTGTTTTCCTGTCACGCATTGCGATGCCCTACATTGGCAGCAAATCACTGTGAAGCTCGCCGAAATAACAGGAATACATACATAAATAACTGCAATAGAGTGAATTAGCATGCGATTCAAAGAGTCATTTGTGAATGTGTGTGATGTGTGTTTGTTCCTTCTGGAAAAAGTTTCAAATTCAGTAAGCACAGTCTGTCTGTCTTATTATGTTTTAACTGAATAGTTTAACTAAAATATGAAAAATGCTGGGAATTTAATCACCCTCTGGCAATATACATATGAGTGCAAGAGTTTTTCTTCATTAGAACATATCTGGATAAATTTCGCATTACTTGCTCACCACTAAATCCTCTAGTGAATGGGTGCCGTCAGAATAAGAATTCAAACAGTTGATTAAAATTTCATAATAATCCAATTAATGGATACAACTCCAGTCCATTATTTAATGTCTTCACTGTAAAAAGAAATGGCAGATGTGGTTGCCAGAATAAAATCTTGAAAAATACGGTATCAATATTTTTGGTTTCACAATTTTATTTTAAATTTACAGTTAAATACCGTAATTTCTAAGAAACCAAAATAACTGATATAATTTTAATATACTAATAGAGTTCTGAAATCGAGAATTGGCTGGGCGGGAGCCATTCTTTCTGTTGTTCTTTTTTTCCTATGCGTGTTTCACACAGATGCACAGATGTTCTGCCTACTCGGCGAGGCAGAACAGTTATAGGGGGTGCTAGTACTGCCTAACAGCATCAGTGTTGCCAACTATTTCCAATAAAAAGTAGCTGCCTGCTCGAAAAGTAGCTAAATGTCGCCAGATGATGTCACGCTCTAATTTGCATATCAGTGATGTCATCACGTAGTATCTGACAAGCATAAGCCTGTCATGTCTCTACGCAGTATTATATTACATTAAAACATTACATCCAGATGCACAAGAAATAGGTTCGTATTATCATATTACTTTGCATGATGACGTCTGTAGTGAAGACTCATCAGACATTGGCTCCATTTGCAGATCGTTTATTATCGGAATGAACAAACTAGGTCAAATCAACAGCAGTAGTGAGCAAAGTAGAAAAGGCAAAATCACAAACCAAAGTCCAGGCAGGGAATTCAGGGCAACCAGCAAGAATCAAAGTCCAGGCAGAACCAAGAATCGTAATCCAGTAAACAGTCCAAAAATAATCCATGGTATTCAGTCTAAAGATATCCAGAGAAATGGTCAGAGTGTTCGCCAAGGCAAAACAAAACTTTGTGACTTCCTGTAGCGAATCCCGCTCTTTTAAAGGAAAGAAAACTAGCGGCAGCTGTCGCGGAAATCACCAAGGTACGTGGTTCTAAAAGGTCCGGGTAGGAACGTTAGCACTCAGGCGATGGTTCCCGCTGATGGCGGTCAGAGAGAGCCACAGAGGTCTGACTCACAACAGAGACTCGATTCTGGGTGGTAGCATGAGGTCAAGCTTACATTGATGTTCATGAGAGAGCAGAAGGCATGTCAGAGTCGAGAAGTAAATTGAGGGCCTCGGTCCGAGACAATGTTCTTGGGAATGCCATAAAATCGAAAAAAGGATGTTTGGCTAGTGGTATTAGGTGGCATGCTTTGGAGAACCTGTTAACTATGGTGAGGATTGTGGTATGATTGTTGGATTTAGGTAGGTCGGTAATAAAATCCATAGCCAGATGTGACCAGGGGCTCTGAGGGATAGGTAGCGTTACATGTGTTACATGTGTTACACTTGGTGGTGTTACATGTGATGCAGTGCTGCACAAATTGCATAACATCGTTGTTTAAGGTAGGCCACGAGAAGCGGTTTGTTACCAATTCAAGGGTTGCTGTTATTCCAGGATGACTGGTACTAGGGCTGTCGTGGATGAGATGGAGGAGCTTGGAGCGTAAAGTTCCAGGAACATAGGTGCGTTTTGGAGTTTTGTGGCTTGAGCGTTCGTGATTTCGGTCAAGATATCCCATCGGATAGGAGCAACAACCAGTGTGGGTGGTATGATATACTCAGGAAGAGGGCTTTGGGTTTGGAGGTCCTGCTGTCGAGAGAGGGCGTCAGCTTTCAGATTCTCTGTGCCTGGGAGATAGGTGATTTTGAAACTGAATCGAGTTAAAAAAAGAGCCCAGTGGGCTTGGCGTGAATTGAGTCTTTTAGCCAATCATAAGTACTCTAAGTTGCGATGATCGGTGAGCACTAGGAACGGTAGTTGTGAGCCCTCGAGCCAGTGTCTCCACTCCTCTAATGCAGACTTCATGGCAAGAAGTTCCTTGTCCCCAACATCATAATTTTGTTCGGCTGAGTTTAGTTTCCAGGAGAAGAAGGCACAGGGGTATAGTCTGCCTGGACTGCCGTGGCGTTGGGACAGGATGGCTCCCACTCCACTGTTAAAGGCATCGACCTCGACGATGAACTCCCGGTCCGGACCTGGATGGTGTAGAATAGGAGGTGTGGTGAACTGTGTCTTTAAGTCTTGGAACGCCTGGTCGCTTTGTGGATTCCATTGGAGGGAAGTGGTACTCTTTCGTATCATGGAGGTAAGAGGGGCCGCTACCTGGTTGAAGTTTAGTACAAATCTGTGATAAAAATTGGCGAACCAGAGATAATATTGGAGTTCCTTGACTGTGCGTGGCTTGGGCCAATTCAGAACAGCAGAGACCTTTTTATCGTCCATAGATACTCCGTCGGCGCTGATGACATGAGATCTTTGTTTGATGAAATTCACACTTTTCCAGTTTGGCATATAGACGATGTTGGATCAGGCGTTGGAGTATTGCGCGAACATGTTGTACATGGGACTGATAATCCTCTGAGTAGATTAATATGTCATCAATATAGACGATCATATGTTGATGAACCATATCTCTGAAGACATCATTAATGAGGGCTTGAAAGACTGATGGACTGTTTGATAACCCAAACGGCATAACAAGATATTCATAGTGCCCTGTTGTGGTGGAGAAAGCCGCTTTCCACTCGTCACCTTCCTTGATACGAATAAGTTTATAAGCACTCCTTCAGTCCAACTTGGTGTAGTATCTGGCTTTATGAAGTTGTTCCAGGGCTGAGGGGACGAGGGATATATTTCACAGTGATCTCGTTGAGTCCACGATAATCTATACAGGGCCTGAGGCTGCGGTCTTTTTTCTTTACAAAGAAAATGCTTTCAGTCTCGGGTTGTGAAAAGGAAAAGATGCGTCCCTTAGGTGGCGTGGTACCAGGGAGTAATTCTATAGCACAGTCAGATGGTCTGTGAAGAGGCAGCTGGGTGGCTTTGATCTTGCTAAAGGCGAGTCGCAGGTCTCGATAGGGCGCTGGGAGGTCCTCAGGTGTGTTGTGAGTAGGTTCTGTGGAAACAGGTTGAGCAGTGGGGGTACGCAACCGGAGTGTGAAGTCAGCTGCGGTGGCTGAAGCCTGACGTAGTGTTAGCAGTTCCTCTCAGGCTCTTTTCCTCCGTCGGAGTGGTCAAATATGTCCCTAAACTGATGTAGAAAGCTTTGGTAGTTAGGAAAGCGCATTTGTTGTCCCTCCCATAGCGCCGTCACCCAGTCCAGTGCTCTGCCGGTCAGGAGGGAGCATATCAAGGAGACTTTGCTGTTGTCTGTGGTAAAGCATTGAGGCTGCTGTTCGATGTAGATCGAGCACTGCAGAAGGAAGCCTTTGCATTTTCCCGCGGCATGCGGGAAACACACTGATATGCACCAACTGCACGTGATGATGAGAATGTCACATGATAAACCAAAGCTCACCACAAGCAGCTTATTATTAAACTAAAATGGGCAATAAACATTTTTGATTTAAAGGGTGAGCTGTTCCTTTAAGGGAGCTAGAGCCGATTGGTCAGCTGGATGCCAAAAGCGTCTAGATCACCAGCTGAGCTATAATATCGAACGTCTTGGATGCTGTCAGAGAAACGGCAGAGCTGTTAACACCCCCCTGCTGAGCACCCCTCTGATTCTCAAACTACTGTAAATTCAGCTTATGATGAAAAATTGGCTGCAAAATGGCTAGCGGGATGCTAGCCTAAGCTGAGGGTATCTGAAAAGTACTATACTATACAGCTGCCTAGTTCATTCAGCTATATATTACACTCACAATGCAACATTTAAATGCTTTGTAGAAATGCTTTGTAAACCAGGTAGGCTGAAAATGTGCTTTTTTGTGCAAAATCCAATTTTTTTCCTCTCTAAAACTTAATACATAATGTGCATTAATGTTAAAGCTAATACATCCCTTCATATCTTATCCTGTTGGGCTAAGTTAGGATAAGGGGTAATATTATTCATTACTACTATACTGGCCTGTGCGATTCGAAGAATACTGTTATATAAGTAAGTAAGTAAAAAGTCTATATAAGTCTATATTTATGATGTTAGAACTATATCACCTAACCTTATCAAATTTATGTACAGGACATGCTAAAACTGTGGGAGCAGATGAGCTCACCCACCTGGCATTCGTGGAAATAAACCATTATTTGTATTTTTTTAGATTTTTATGTTCCTGTCAGACATAATTTATGTGCTTTAATAGATTTCTTGGTTTATATTTTTACAGTTTATGGTGTTTAAAAGCATATGGTAAACCCAAATGAATGCACTTGGGTAAGTAAGATAAATCAGGAATTATTTTTATATTCATCACGTGTAACCTATATATATATATATATATATATATAATTGCACTATGGTTAAGCTGAAGGCTAAAGTGATTTTAACATCACTCATGCACATATTTCTGTAGAAATGAGTAAAATGTGTTCAAATTTCAGACCTTTTTCTCAAAAGGTGACTCTACTTCAGATATCCTGCATTCTGAGCAATTCACATCAGGGCTCTGACTCACTAATTGGCATATAATTGGGTTTAGCAGGCTTCCAGACAGAGCTGTGAGGATATTTGCAATATTTATTTAGATTCTGTTCATTCCTCAACAGTTGTGTAGGAAAAACCTTTATTCGTAATAATATTGTAGTTATTTTAACTAACAGATATTTTATGGAGTCAGATTAATGCACATACTTAACATGCCATCTTTTAAGTGTTTTTGTTATACTGCATTAGTTTTAAAGAGCAGTATGTTGCTGCACTACAATCCATAGGTTGTCTCTAGATGATTTCATAGACAGTCCATGAAACAAGGCCTTTTAATGGTTTCCAAAGCCTCCATCTTGGTCCATTTTATTATGGCCATTCCTTTGTTTGCCAAAGATCCCAGAGATCATCCAATGCAAATATTAAGCTCCCCAGTGCTGTAGAGTAAGAAAACCATTACAGAGTGACATGTTTACTCTACTCCTGTCCTGTTAACACACCCATATGTCCTGATGAATCCCTGTGATACCTTGGATTGGAGGGAGGTATTAGTGTGTTATTGCTTTTTAGTGCTTCCAAATTCAGCCTTTATGCATGTGTTGCACTTGGATTTTCACTGTATTACACATTTGTATTTTCTCTTTTCAAGTAGACTGTCAATGTGTATTAATTCAGTTTTTTTCTCAGTGATCAATTATTTAAGTCACATTATTATTATGACTTTAGGTAGCATCAAGTGACTTTCAGTGAGTGAAGCACTGATTTGTTCAAAAACACTGATTCACCAACCTGATCACACAGCAATTCTTACATATTTTACGAGGTGGCTAATTCATACAAATTCGTACCACCTCATTCATATGAATTTATACGATTTCTTCTGAATTGTACGTATTTTATAGAATGAACACTAAAGAGAGGGGCGGAGTTATAGACAGGGCAAAATCAACCTGATCTCACAGAATTGCGTGAAATAACCACAAATTGTTAATGCATAATTCTGTGTTCGTATCACGTAATGACCGAAAATTGCGTGATACTACCACGTAAAATTTTACAATGTAATTCAGTGACAGGCATCAGCCGTGATCCACTCACGGATTACTAGATTTATTTAATATAAAATGTATACTCTTATTGTAGCACCTAGCCCCACCTTTACCCTACACCTACCCAGATCTAAATAATATAAAACACACACAGACAATAAAAGTGCAGTCACAGGTATTTATTGCAAAAACTGACCATAAGCAGTAAAAAAAAAATTACAAACAAGTTGCATTTCAAGTCCTTCTGAAGCCATGTCTTCATGAATATAAATGCATCATTCATTCATGTGAATAAGAGAGTAAAATACAAGGTTTCAGCAGACACACAAGAGCCAATAACATTTAACAACAGCATGACATGATCGGTCACAAGATACGCGGGTTTAACTTGTCTTTTATTAATGGGTGGTAGGTTTAGGGGCAGGTGTTGGGTTACATGCTTATATAAATAAATTAATATAAATAAAACTGTTGTGACCGTTTAAAGTGAAAAATCACACCCCAATACATATACAATAATGGCAATATAATTAACCAATATTTGAATCCAAATTCGTTCGTGGATCACGGATGATGCCTGTTACTGAATTACATCTTTATCTTTTACGTGAGCCAATCACGCAATTTTTGATGATTACGTGATACTAACACAGAATTATGCATTAAGTGTTCGTGGATATTTCACGCAATTCTGTTAGATCAGGTTGGCAAAACAAAATGACAACAAAAACAAAGAAGCACATGGACCGACACATGACCCATCTCCTATTTACATTTTATTTAGTTTTAATTTAATTAACAAATAAAAAAATAATTAAGTATTTGGTCCCACTTTATATTAAGTGTCCCTAGTACCTGTGTACTTTCATAGTAACTAGATGTGTATCTAGTATGTAAT
>JAUCNO010000353.1:6066563-6080104 GCA_032353835.1 Enteromius viviparus
GTGATTAATCATGATTAATCCACTGAAAATCCTGATTAATTTGATTAAAAATTTTAATCATTTGACAGCCCTATTTATTATATATTATTATTATTATTATTATTATTATTATTATTTTAAAGTATGCTTTATGCCGTTCTTATCTTTTTGTTTTTTTAAACTACATTCAACAAGATTTTTTCATAGACTAGACTTATGTTGAATGCTAGTGATAAATTACTCACTTATCTATGCATTAAAATGTATTTTCCATGTTTAACTCTCAGTAGTTAATTTTGTCCATACAGCATTAATCTAATGCGTCTCACTGGAAACACTCTGACGGTGTGTTTGTTTCTCCAGAGTCAGACTGTTTGTATATCCCAGCTCAATATGTCATATCTGCAGGTCCAGTGTAAACCGGCTGGTTGCATTTCACAGGTGAATGGACACATTACTTCCAAATCCATCACCATGAGGCCTGCCTGTGAGGGGAGACACTCAAAGCTAATATCCCCACCAATGTGCTTTAGAGATCCAAGAGCCCAGCGCACCAATTACATCTTCAGAGCTGCATTCTTCCTCTCAGCCTAAATTGCTTTGTTACTGGAGTCTGGAGGCTGTCACACAGAAGTTTGAAGTAATGGAGAGTGAAAGGAGTCCAGGGGCGGTAGGCCTAATGCAAGATGTGTTTTTCAAAGTGGACAGCAAGATTGTGGATTGTGTGTAGTAGTTGCTATGGAGCTGTCGTGGGTGAGCGGTCTTTACTTTACAATAAATAAAAGTATAGCAAAAAATATTCTTGGGACAGTGTGAAAATAGTGTAATGCCTTTGCAACATTGAACAAACGGAGTCAGAGATTTGTAATACTATTTTATTAATCTTATACCTTTAGATTGTATTGAAATGTACTTTGGTCCACGAGGCCTTTAGTATACTGTATGTGTTTAGTAATGTCATTTTTTTCCCTTTTCCTTTAGACTAATCAAAACCCCCAGCATTATGCCACAAGGTAGACATGATTTATTTTTATTATTTTGGATTTATAAGAATTAATTTTTTTATATATTTATTTTTAGAAATGCACTTTCTGTTTTGGGTCAGTTTGACATTTAGCAAACATTGTAGGAAAATGCAATAAAACAAAACAACAATCAATGAAACAACCTGGTTGAACTGCACCAATAGGAAAATAATACTGTTTTGAAATGTTTTGCATTTAGTAAAATTTATTCCTGTTTCTCTGTGACCCAAACAAAACTACTAGAACTTAGAAGCATGTAATCAAGTTGAATTTCTGATTATAATAACTTTGGAAATGTCATGAGCTAGAAAAAGGCCGATTTGAGGGTTATACTTATTCTCAATAATAATAATAATTGACTTGTTGACATAAAGTATCTAAAGAAAGGAATTTCACAAGTATGCACTTTTTTATGTCTATAGCAGGGTTGGGGCCATTCATGAAATGAATTGAAATGGATGGTAAATTGCATGCAGCTGACAGGAAATGGAATTGGAATTGAATTGGAATTACAGGAAGTGGATTTAAATTCAGGAAGAATTCCACTGAATTATTTATTTATGTTGATTTACAAATATCAAGTAATAAATGAAATAGAGTTGATCATATGCAAGTAAATAAAAATGAGAACAGTACATTATGAATAATTGACTGACAGCGGTGATACATTTCTTAATACATATATGATTACCAAATGTTTTGGTCTTGATTTAATCTTTTATGTAATTCAATTACACGGTAAATTTCAATTACATAACTTTAACATTAACAAATAAAATACACTTGATGTTATTCAAATGCATCAGTGTAGAAACACATGAACACTGAGCAGTGTGGAGACTTTTGATCTTACTTGTTTTATTCACATATGACTGATGCATTTGAATCACATTAAGTTGATTTGATTTGTTTGTGTTAAAGTTTTGCAATGTAAATACATGAAAATTCACCATGTAATTGAATTAATAATAAAGTTTAAATCAAGACCAAAACATTTAGTAATCAATCTGTATATTGAATGTATTGAGAAATTTATCACCACTGTCATTCAATTAATAATTCATAATGTACTGTTCTTATTTTTATTTACTTGCATTTGATCAACTCTATTTCTTATATTGCTTGATATTTGTAAATTATTATAAATAAAGTTCAAATTCAAATGTATGTCTTTAAATGCAATGACAAATAATGCTCAGCAATAAACAGAATTCAGTGTAATTCATCCTGTATTTAATTCCACTTCCTGTAATTCCAATTCTGTTTCCATTTAATTGTTGTTTAATTCCAATTCCAATTCATTTTTCTTCTTTGATTTGGAATTGTTGAGTTCATTCCTGAATTGACCCCAACCCTGGTCTATAGCGTTTTTGGCATGCTGTCCAGGGGGCAAGTCGTAAGGTCGGTGAACTCTGATCCATAGTGGTCTGAACCCTAGTGAGGGCTGAGTTCGGTGTCCGACTCTATCTCTGCTAGCCCCTAGATAAGAAATGAATGAGTTGTGAAAAGCTCTGTAAAAACTAGATTGAACTGTAAGGAAAAACTACAGTAATATTATCTCAATTATAGTAACATACTAAAATAACACTGGTGTGTGATCCTGAAAGCAATTCACGGATAGAGGGATAAGCCATGTATAGAAATTTTGTCACCGAATGCATGTGGGGGGTAAAAGTACACATTTCAAGACCTGCTTGTTCTGCATAAATTATTATATTGAGTTCTGTGAGTTCTAATATTCTTTTCATACAAACTGTCTGTCAAGCAGAACTGAATAATACAAGCTTGTCAACCTTCATTTCCATACAGCCAGCTCCTGTGTTTGTACAGACAAACAAAGCTCAAATTACAATAATCTGCTGCAGCAAAAGGCAATAAATGATTAATAAGATTTATACAGCGATGGCATGAAACTCTTCTATGGCTGCCTCTCATAGTAAGTTTACGTTCACAAGGTTATGTGATGATGCTCTGCATTCACAGTTGTTGAAAATGCTTATTTACGAGACACAAAAGGCAATTTAGTGCTAGTGTGTTGGTTTGTGGTTCTCTTTTCACTACATACGCTTGTCTTCCTTTTAAATGCTGCAGCAGATGTCAAATTGGTGCCTCATTTTTATGCACGTGTGCAAGTTTTTGTAGCTGTGCTATTGTATTCCCTTAGAAGAGTATCTGAAAAGCAGCTTAGCTTGTGTGCGTGAAGAATCCATGATTTATTTACATGTTTATTTTTGTGTGTGTATGTGCGTTGTGCTTGTGGGTCATGCACAGGCTCAGCTTGGTAGATAACGCTATTGTTGCAATTTGGAATCCCACCTTCACTAAGCCCTTAAAGGGATTTTCCCCTGAGGCCTGGGTGGGCAAGAGTGGAAATAAAGCCACAGTGAGCAAACACCACGCCTGTTAGAGAAGAGTGCAGGGGTTCAGCTGCAGGATATGGGGTGGACAGAGGGGCATAGGGAGGAGAAACAGGGCCACTCTCCACCGGGGCTGTAAGCCACGACAGGGTCCTGAAGGCACACTCCTTATTTAAAGCAAGGCGGGAACACAAATGAAAAACAACCGTGGCATACAGCGTGACTGATTCTGATTAGAAATCATTCCCCAGATGTGACTCCCTCAGCTTGGCTTTCCTTCACTTTTAAAGCCATGTTTCTTGTGCACCAAATGAGCATATCAATTCTTTTTAAGAATCATGTGGTACTGAATACATAATGGCTGCTGAAAATTCAACTGTGCAACAGGACGCAAGTATACTGTATTTTAAACTGAAATAATATTTTAGAATATTGCTGTTTTTCCTTTTTTACTGAGCAAATAAAAAGCCTTGGTGAGCAAGTGATTTCTTTTAAAATCATTATTAAGTCACAAACCCTATTACTTTATCACTTGTGTTTTAGTGATGCAGAAGAAAAATGTATGAGAAACTTTCTGACCAAGTCAGATGGTTTCAGTAGAACTGAAAAAAGTATGGATTATTTTGGTCCATTTGGAGTCAATATTAAAGTTTCTCCAATATTCCTTTTGTGTTTCACTAAAAAAAAAAAAAAAAAAAATGCAAAGCAATTTGGAATGACATGTGTTGAAGAAAACTCAAACTTTTTGCTACACTTAAACTTGTTAAGTGTTGGATAAACTATGTTTGGCACAAATATGCATGGTGGATTATCTGGGGTTTTAATAATTTTTTCAGAGCTTTTTTTCTTCAGTTCACACTGCTCTGTCGATGCTGTTGTTTTCTCTGTAATTATGGTGTGACCTGACACCTTCAGACAGCAGCTACTTTCCAGACTTACGAAATATCTTTTTTTTTCTTCACACAATTATTAGTGTGTGCAATAAATAATAAATAAAAAAGAACTGTGAGGAAATGACAAGTGGAGGCCTTGCATTCCCTTCTGACAAGCTTACTGTGACAGACGCAATAACCCTGGCTATTTATCAACAAAGCCTGTATGTTTTATTAAATGTGTGCAGTTTTATGGATCACTAATTCTCTTTTCAGTATAAGCTCCCCTTCAGCGAGACGTGATGGGGGTCTGCGTCTGCAACTGGGTGTTTAGATGATGCCTAGACTTGGACACGGAATTCCGCTTTCCCTCCGGATCTGACTCATGGTCGATGGATGTGGATCGAAACTGATGGACCATTAACCTCCCACTGAGATTCCCAGACTGGGCAGACAGTGCTGCAAAGCAAGATGAAGAACAGTCTCTCTCTCAGCTCTTTTTATTGGCAGGATTCGAGAACATAAACCTCTTGAAAAGCAATCAGATCATTTGATATATTGGCAGAGCAGTGACAGACATAACTGACTGAACACTAAACAAATACCGCTATTGTTTATCAGCTCTGAGGGGCTTTATTTCTAAAGGGACCGTTGATAGTTCTGCCTGCACCACCAGTCCCTGCATCTTTCATGGTGTGTCTAAATCTCTTCCATCTATTTCCACTTACTTATCCCAGCATGCACGAGGTATTCTGCCTCAGGCAAATTGTTTCATTCTGATATTAATCTATCGCTGCACAGTTAATTCTTCATGGAATGCTCGAAGACACTTGATGCATCACTGAATTCCTACTGGCAAACAAGCTACAGGTGCCAACACAAAAGCTGATTCTTACTACCCTTCTTGCCTAATTTTTTATCTATCCTGCCAGTTTACCTAACAATTTGTATGCCAAGAAGAGGAAGGAAAATGCAGGGCAGGCATTGGTACTGATACTGAGGAAAATGATGCACAATGCCAGCTTAAACAGATGTTGCAATGTTGTTCATTGACTGTTCATACTAAAAACTAAATCTGTAATAATATAATCCATTGAAGTTTATAACTTAAAATCTGAAAAAGTCTTCTCATCTGTATCAGAAGATAAATATGCACATGCCATGCACTGTTTACAAGCGAAAATAGTCTAAACAGTTCTGGACAAATATTGGGATGGTTTATCTGCTGTTTGGGCTCACATTCTGATGGCACCCATTAACTGCAAGGGATGCGTTTGTGTGCAAATTTGCTACTCATCTTGAATGGAAGCACGAGGGTCTTAAAAAGCCTTGACTCAGAGATTTCAAAAAGGTTAGATTACATCTCCTCATTTGTGCTCATTTGTAGCCCCAGTCAGCTTTTAGTTCAGCACTGGATAGCTCCATCAGAACAGATAATGGCCGTGGCTTATTTCAGCACCACTCAGTGGACAGCGACCAACTACTCCAATGCCACCTTCAAACAAGCCATTAAAGCTACAAGACAAAAGCATCTGGAAAACATGCTTTTTTATTTTTATTTTTTTATTGGCATGCATTGAATGAAATGTATTACTTCCTAATTAATGCATACAATTCAAAATGTTGTTTATAAAACTAATGTCAGGAGGAGTGCGCGCAGGTTATCAATAACCAATCTCTGCCTCGCCAATCTTCCACTTATCTCATCTCCTTATCAGATCTCTCGGCACTCCCTATAAATAAAAAGATCCTCTTCCATCAGCATCTTAGACTCAGTATCCCGCCTCCTCCCTAGCTCCTCCATATATTTCACCAGGGGAGCACTCAGGTTTAGGAACCGGCCCCGGCAGCCCTTCTGCGTATTCTCCCTGTCAGCACGCCAAACAAGTTTCACTTACCATAACTAATTACCAGCAAATATCAAACTTGTGAAAATACTGTTAGAGCGTTTGTGGTAAGCTTTTTCTTTTTTTTTTTTTCTTTCTGCTTTTGAAAGAAGATTCCTATATTTGTCAAGGCTACATGTATTCGAATTAAAACGGAGGTCAAAGAAATGCTATTGTCAAATATTATTATTATACAATTAAATATTATTATACAATTAAAAAGAAAACTGTTTTGCCTTTTTAATATATTTCTGATGGAACATGCTGAATTTTTGAACGAATGATTTGGTTCTTCTTTTATTACTTTCAATGAAACCTTTATTCTTTCAATGATAAAAAATGGTGCCATTTCATTATTTTTAAATACAGAATTTGCTCTAAAAAGTCTCTTGTTGACCCCCGAGCAATTGTTAAATTTTAACTTTTTATCTTTTCAATTATCTAACATTGAAATGCTGCGACAGCAAGTCTGCACTCATGCATTAACACTCTAAATAGCAATGCAGAGAGACTTAATATCATGTTATTTGATTGTTTTTTTGATTTGCCACTTATTGTAAATCAATCAGCAGTCATACAGAGTACAATGATTGGGAGAGGACCACATGGATTCCCTGAGAATCTTAGGAATATATAAAGCCTCTGTGCACCTCCCTCCTTTTCTCTTTTATACAAACCTTTCCTCACTTGCACGAGCAGATATGGTATATGTGGCTGTGATTAATCACTGTTCTGCACAATAGGAAATGTCTGTCTTCCATGCTGAATGGCAGCAGATATGTTTTCTTGAACAAGGTAAGATTTACTCTATTGATCTTTTTTTTTTTTGTTGATGTTGTTTTTGTACGTATTTTCACAGAAGATGAAAACAGCAAAAAACTGGTGTAAATTTTGGATTCTCCTAGGAACTCCAGATTCCCCTGGGCTTGCATGAAATTGCCACAATAAAAAATAAAAATCTAGAAACGACTGGCTGTTGCTGCCAGCTGAATGCAAGCCCAATTTCCCAAACACTTCTGCACACAGCCTTTTGAGTATTGATCTTAGATTGGTCTGGTAACCCATGGGCTTTCTCTTGTAAGGACGGTCTGTCCAGCTTCAGGCCTTAATCCAGGCAAACTCACATCCATGACATTGTCCTTAACACCGTCTAAAAGCTGCAATCTGGCCGTTGAGCCAAAGCTTCATGTTTGTGAGTGATTTTGTGTGTCTGAGTAAATGTAATTTGCCACATTCATGGCCTTACATCCTTCTTTAAGTACTTACAAGATTAGCAATCTGCTCTTCAGTTCAAAATGAATGACTACTTTCACAGTCTTATGTTTACTGGCCAATGTGGGCCAAGCAGAAATATCGCACTTAGTGTCGTTTCACAATTTTAGTTGTATCACTTCAGCCAGGCTGACAGAAATGGCAGGGCCTGCTGCCTTGCTTCATGTTTGTGTAGAGTTGGTCTGTTTTTCATTTGAATTTTTTCCCCTACTGTTTATGGCTTAGGAATTGCTCCAAATGGACTGTGTGCTTTGCCAGGCCTGTTCTTAGCTGTATTGACATGTTTCCAAATGGAAGCGGATAAGCTGACAATGCACTACAACAGATGAGACTAAGTGCTTCTCGCGGAGACTGAGAGTTTAAGTGCAGCAGTAGAGAAGGACCTCTTACCAATGAGTAAAAGACACACTGGGAGAAAATTGCTCTCAATGGTGTCTTTTGGCTCAATGGGTCTGAGAGAATCTTTTTTTACGAGAAGATTGTTCAGTGCTTTTTTTTTTTTTTTTTTTTTTTTACTGTAAGGTATCAAAGTATCAAAAACCTAAAAATTATTTTGCTACAGTAAGAAAGAGAATGCACTGTACTTTCAATGGGATATTTACATTACATATATATAACTCAAATGTTTTACTAATAAATACAGTTCACTATTGATTAAATTATACATTACATTTAATTATTTGTTATATGTTTTGATTAATATATATATCATTATTTTACAAAACATAAAATATAATTATACTTTATGGCTCATAATTATATCGGTAACACTTTACAATAAGGTGTAATTTATAAACATTTGTAAACATGTTAAAATTTGTTAATGTGTTAACTAACAAATGACCAATGCATTTATTACATTTTTTATTAATCTTTGTTAATGTTAGTTAAAAAAATACAGTTGTTCATTGTTTATTTATGTTAGTTCATGGTGCATTAACTACTGTTAACAATTACAAATTGTGACTTTAATAATGCCTTAGTAAATGCTGAAATACATGTTAACTACCATTAATAAATGCTGTAGTATTGTTCATTCTTAGTTCATGTTGACTAACCAACTAATTAACCTTATTGTAAAGTGAACATTATATATCTTTCCGACAAATACATTATTTGACTGACTGTGTAAGATGGGACAATAAATAAAAAGAATCATGGTTAATGAAGCATTAGTTTTTAACACAACAATTTTCTTGTAGCCTTGCTCACCAGATGTGCATATCAACACAGGTTCACCTTCCTTGTCAAGATTGTTAAGAAACACCTGTGTTTGCTTGCTTTGCCCCTGAGCTACATAATTCTCTGTGTTATTCATTTTTAGGATTTGAGGGGCGGAGGGCACCGCTTTAACAAAGACAAGAAAACAAAGCAAAGCAAAACAGAAGAACACAAACAGCAACTATAAAGGAGAGCACACACACACCGTTTAGCATTGCAGCTTTGTTCACCGAAATCACAATTTAGACAAGGCAGATTTACGGTTCAAGTAACATCTGGGAAACATAATGGGAGTTTGCCAAGAAGTTTCTAATCAGTAGAGCCAGGACCACAGCAAAGAGGCTTTAGATGGAAGATATGCACTGACAATGAAGAAAAGGCTCTAAGTGCTCATCTTCGGGAGAATGACATTAGAAGCAGCTCTGACAAGGCACTTAGTGCCACCATGCATGAACATGGATTACTGTACCTAATTACATTAATGCTTTTTTAGCATTTGCAGAGATAGAAGGTCAATGCAAATGTTTAAAAAGACAACTGTAATCAGTAGAAAATATTTCTATATTTCAGAGTCCACAAACCTCTCATTCGCTTCCACTGTGGTCTGTCTTTTGATTGCTGCAGGTGCGTTTCCTGTGCTTTTGAAATCGAGCGACCCGTGTCTTATTAGCTTGGTTATCACTGTAATTGGCTTAGTTTTGCAGAGCGTGTGAGCTTGTCTGATATGACCATATGTTCATGCTCACATTGCACTAAAAAAGCATGCAAATAACAAAGGGATGTATTGGGTAATAATCAAACTTGCACAGAACTGGTAGATCAATTATAGATCCGTAATAATGTACTAAAGCACACTGACATGGCTAGAATCCATTATCACTGCTCCTGTCAATCACATCAAGCAAGACAGAAAAAATAAAGGTGACTTTGGATGACTTGATCACATGGTGGTAGCTGCATAAGTACAGTCTATAAAATATTGTTGTGACACAGGTACAGTAGCACCACATTTGTTTCTTTATACATCACTAGATCACTAATGGATCCTCTGCAGTGAATGTTCCGACTTCAAACTAAATCAAGACCGAAATATGCACAGATCAAGGAGCACAGTGTATAAGTAAAAATAATCTGAAAGAGTGGATTTTAATGTGAGAGACAACAGGAATTTGACTTTTTCACTGTTGAAACTTTATGGGTTATAGACACTTTTCTTTATGCCTTAAAGGATTTATTACAAACACACAGGTTTTTTCTTCGCAATACTTTGATTTACGAACTGCATTCATTTGGATTACTTATGGATTATTGTAATCTTTTTATCAATTGTTAGGACTTTCATTCTGATGGCACCCATTCACTTCAGAGTAACTGTTACAGAATACTACATTTCTCCAAATCTGTTCCAATGAAGAAACCAACTCCTCTACATCTTTGATGGCCTGAGGGTAATTACTTTTTTCAGCAGATTGTAATTTTTATTTATGTTATCCCTTTAATTCCCCCTAAATACAACAATTACTTCAGTATTTGATAATCCTGAGCATTATTTCACAAAAGCATTTCTAATATGTTCTTTACCTTTAGTGGTCCACAGACAAAAGAAAAGTCACACAAACATTATGAGAGTGAGTAAAGGATTTTCATTTTTTTTTTTTTGTGAAATGTCCCTTTACAGATTAATGAAACATTCTGAGTCAGTGTAGCAGAAGGCCTTACCCGGTTCCTACTCGACCTTATCTCTCTACCGTTTCAGGGACAGACACTTCTTGTGATTAATGTCAGCCTGTGTTTACGTTATGAGAGATGGTGTCTTTGTTCCCCATCCCCGTCAATCTTCCACTGAGCTATGGCAGGCTCTGTGCCGATAGCGTCTGAGCTCTTTATTAAAGCAGTGCTGATGGCACTGAGCTCTTGCATACAGGAGAGCACAATTTCCACAAATGCTTTTGTCAGTGCAGTCAAATAAAAGGGTGTCGGGTCCTGACTCATGCTTGAGTGTGGCACCTAATCCACCTAATATTAAAATTAATCTTAATGTGATCCTGTAAATGCGATTTGAAATGTTTGTGGAAATTATAATCAAAATAAGTATATAAAAATAAATATATCCTAAAAAAAAATATGCTGTGGAATTGTACCTCATGATTAATCTTGTGATTATTATTCAATTCATGTTCAAATGTCATTTGTAAATAACCAGAATAGACAGATCTGTTTATAAAATCATAATTTAACATAAATATCAAATATAGTTATACGTTGAAAAGGCGTAGATACCGTTTTCTTGCACTTGACATTACTGAATGTGCATTTGTAGGAGTTTGTGAGTCAGATGCAAAATGTATTAAAGGACATTGCTGAAATAAATTATGCAACGTGATTTACTAATGTTTGCACTTGTCTAATTAGTGTCAAATCTTTTGGTGGTAAAATGGTACTGTGAGTAATTACTAAAGATGCACAGTTAAGAATTAGCACTGAAAAGACATGGACTCTGCTATTTTTATTTATTTATTTTTATTTTTGAGATATTGAATATGCATTTGGAGGCGTTTCCTTTTCAGATGTTACATTTATGGGAGGAGGGTACTCAAATCAATCACGCAATGAGATTTAATATTTTACAAATATTTACTAATCCCCTACTTCTTTAATGTGCAAATTGTCAATAAATCATCTACAGAATATCCCCCTCCCATTGGTGCTTTTATGGCATTGCGCTCATGCGGTTTTTTTTAAGCAGCTCCTAGTACTTGTAATAAAACCCAATACTATCTGTACTTTACTATAAAACCTCAGTGTTTTTATGGTTATTCTGTCATGATTTACTCAACCTTATGTTGTTCCAAGCCTACAGTATATGACTTTTTTTACTCCATGGAGCACAATATATCATGAAAAGTATAGGTCCTGGGGTGTTTTTTAACACCCACTCATACTATTTTACGTAAAGACAGAGTTTCACAAAGGCTCACAAACGTGCCAAAAGGTTTGTTAAATATAGGCGTCTTCCTGCCCATCTTTCTGCTGCTGTCTCTCTGTTCTGTACATACTCAGAACACTTGTGCAGATAGTAGTTGAGGAAAAAGTCATTACCGATAGAGGCCTGTGCAGGGCACCTGCGCGGGCGAGACCACTCAACCAGCACCTCGTTATCTGTCCTCCTCCACACAAACACACGAACAAACATACGCAACGTGCCATGCTCTCGGAGACAATGTGGCCAGTTGCTCGGCGAGCCAGTCGTAAATAGGATTTCTGTAGCTGTACAGCGCTGTTCTGAGCGTTTGGTATTCTTCATACATCACAGACATCTGTTTACATCCTCTTCTGGCTGATCTCTGAGCTCTGCTTCTGTGTTCTTAGCCTGATCTCTCACACACTTATTTCAACCTTTATTCAAGCACATATTTTTTTAGATTTTTTACAACTGTGAATTTGGAGGTCCTCTTTTATGTACAAATAACATTCACTCTATCAAAAAATCAGTAGCGTTGCAAACACGTTCCCTGCCAGTTTGATCCATTGCCTGTTTTTGTAGGCATTGGATGGTAAGACATAAAAATGCTCAGCACACAGAGACTGTTGACAGAGCTGATAAAAGCAGAACTGCGGACCAGCTATGATGAAGCGGTAAAGGCAATTACATTAGAGCTCCATTACAAAGCCCACGACAGCAACACGAGAGAGCCTTTGTGCAGCTATTGCCTTATCTCCGCAAACCTCAATGAAGTGAAACCCAACACTGCAAGTTTGTTTTGATGAGGAAGGATTTATTGAGGCCTTCTGCTATTAGCCCAGCTTGTGGCATTTGCTGTATTCATTTGCTGCTTATTTTGGTTTTGATTAATGTGATGTAATTAGCCGGGAATGGATCGGGTGGGTTCTGGCAGGTTTTTTGCCAGGACGAGTTGCTCCTCCAGTGGCTTGACTGGGAGAAAATGGTCAGAGAAGTTCATGGTGATTTAATTGGCCATTTAGGGAATGCCATGACAGGCCCTTTCCCCAGAAACTTATGATTAACGCTTCGGACCGGTGTGTAATAGTGGACATTCAGTGTTCTTTTCGCACCTCAGCGAAGGCTCAAATGATTTATATAATTTGCACTTTCAAGACACTGGGGTTTTTATTTTCAGTTTGAGATCACTTTAACATTGCAGTATGTTAAAGCAGTGACACTTTTTATATTTAAAAAGACAATTGGCTCTGTGGTGCATTTTACATTTTTTGTTTGTTTGAGCAGCGGTTCAAAATAACAGCTACTGAATTGAATTTGGTACAGGGCCAACTGTTTGTCCAAGCTATGGAAGATGAGGCAATCTTGTTAAAAATGGTAAATGATAATTAGTTGTAAATGAGTACAAGAATCCCTATTGATACTAATTGTCATACTAATCATACTAAAGAAAGTCATACTAATTGTTGCTGTTACACTCAAATCTAACTTGTTATAAGTTATAAGAAGAACAATAAGTTGTTCATGGTTTGTGCTGGATCTGAATTTGTATTAACTGTTTGGAAAACTGATAATAATATGTTTCTTCCAATGTAACTTCTTCTGGATGTACTGTAATAATCGGTGCGTGTTGTGGTGCGTGCAGGCAGAGAGGAGAGGACGAGGAAACTCCAAATACAAACATTTAATGAACAAAACTCAATAGCAAAAACAAAAGGCTGACAAGGCAGCAATGACAATACGAAATCCACATCACAAACACACATCACATTACTTTAACACCGAATAACTAGAACCCAAAACCAAAGGGCTTTAAATACACAAGAACTAATGAACAAAAGTGAGGGCAGCTCGAGAAACACAGGTGGACAAAATCAACTAATGAGAACATAATAGGCGTTTCTCAATGTCAAGGAAGGATCCTCGGAAGCCAGAATTTCGAGGATGCTACGTCATCGACATCCGTCGAA
>JAUCNO010000353.1:6117112-6127965 GCA_032353835.1 Enteromius viviparus
AAAAAAAAACAATATTTTGTTGCTTAAGCTTATGTATTCAGTCATTATTCAATGGTATACTAAAAATCCATATGAAAGAAACTTACTTCTCACTGTTCTCGGGTCAAATATTTATATGCGATTAAAATGCGATTAATTTCGATAAATTAATTACAAAGCCTCTATTAAGCCTCTAATTAATTTTTTTATCGAGTCCCGGCCCTAATCAATATTTATTAATTTTCTTTGTTAATTGGTCAAAAGGGTGCTGATGCCCCCAAAATTGTTCAATTTCCTAAAATATGTTACTGATAGTAAAATTAGACAATTTTAAAATATTGTTTTATTTATTATATAGTATATGGAAGAGGTTTATTGATTGAGGTTAATTAAGAGGTTTTGCTGTGGTGTATTTTTGGTATATTTCATGTTAGAAATTAGACAAAATAACACCATCCACTTAAACAGAACTAATTTATATGTTTTCCTTAAAAAAATTTATTATTCAGGAGACATGCATAACATATGTGTTTGGAAATCTTAAGGAATGGCAACAGAAAAGCAATGAATTTGAATACAATCGAATCTCACTGTCAGCGTCAATAGATCTTATGATTGTGTACTATCGAGCACTATGTCTGAGCTCACCGTTTCCCCATAGCCCCAATTGGTGCAGTGATGCATCACTATGTCTCCATTGCAGCAGTGATGTCTCTATTCGTAAGCAGATTGAAGCTTTCTTTGTCATGGGAATACATGCAAATCAATTAACAACAATGGTAACTTCTTTTGCCCTTCCTTCTCGAATCTTCACATGCACGAAGAGGAAAAACATAATTACAGAGAAACGAACCACAGAGTCAATTTCCATAAGTAAAATGGGTTTAAGATGACGATTACGATTCATTCCTCTTTCACTTCAGCAGCACTACAGATTTCCCTCAGGCCTTCCTGCATCGCTCTGTGTTAAGATTTACTAATGTGCTCACAGACACCTGCACCTGTGATAATTAGAGACGGATAGAAAAAGACATGCATGTTCTACTAGCTTATTCAACAAATGTCATCTTCAGTGACAGCGCATCGATCTGATTTCATTAGCGGAGAGAGAAACATGTAAATGTGTTTAAGTTTCACTTCTAGAATGTTTCAAGTGTAAGTGTTTGTTCACTGATGAGGAACCAGAAACCAATTTCAACTTCCTTTTGTGTGGCGAATGTGGGTGGTTGTGCGTTTCTCTAGGGAAAACTTTAAGACTTAATTCTGAATGTCTGGTGCTCTTGTTGGTTACGATCATGCTTAGTCTGTTAAACTCAATCTGAGCTTGTTTACCATTAAATAAAAACATTATAATGTGTCCTGACTTGTAGAAATCTTGATGCGATTCATCCAATGTGACACGTTAACAATGTGGCAGATTTTAGCCTCGTGCAAAAGTGCCAAAATAGTTTTCTTTTCCTTGTCTTTTGCAGGAATGTGTTAGTTTTAGACTCTACGAGTACAGTGTGCATCTCCAGTGAATATAGTTCCACTGAATCAATAACAAATTATAGTTCTGCCAAGCCTCTAGATATTCCGTTAGGTGAGAGCAATATTAAAACAGCTTGAGGTCTTCTTTAGGATCGTGGTCAAAAGAGAGAACTAACTCCACCTGGAAATGCATTTAATGCTTTTCTGAGACTTTTTTGGTTATGAAGTCTATTGGTTGGTGTGATGCTTTATATCATTCTAAAGATAATTTGTGTTGGATTGGATTTATGAAGGATTTCCAACACCATTGACTCTAATAACTCCTTATACTTCTGAGGAAACCATGTTCAAATGTAGTCAAGCCATGTTCTTTCGCTGAGTTGAGTGCTTGAGTAAGACATTTTTATTGCATGAACAGGTCCCATAAATCTATTCAACTAAACCATGTTGGGGGCCTCAAGTGAACACAAAGTAAACAATTAGAGCAATTTCTGGTATGAAACTAAATTCTGTCCTAACCTAATTGGTGTGTAGTTATGAGATTCTATTTTGCAGAAAGTATTCACATCCTCACAGGATTCATAAAATTACAACTTTTTGGAAGCCAACTTCTTTTTTTTTCTCCAGCTCCAAAACGGCCGAACCAATCAACAAACATGGCAGGCTTAGAGCCGTGATGTAGAAGCGGTGAATTTAAGATAGTAGGTCAGAGAAATCTAAAATGACAGCAGACATGGAGACACTATATGCTTTTCGCTCTGTTGTTGAAAAGCATCCCGGCATTTGCCAACTGAAACACATTTTAATTTTTCAACGTTTACGATCATCAGCGAGAAACTGGGGAGGTCAAAGTCCGATAAGGCAAAATGTGATTGGCGATATGTGATTGGCTCATGTTATGTGCTTGGCAGACAGATACACCAATTATTTTAAACTAAAAATGATGCCCCAGAATTAGTCTGTAACTATAACTTTACAAAGCCTTGGCGCTAAAAAAAAGTTTGTAAATTTACACTTGGCAGACTGATGTTACTGTACATGGACTACTTTGTTGATCATCTTGCCAGTACCTTTACTGTACATGTTGGTACCTAAAGTGTCCATTTCAATACCTTAAAGGTACATGTATGAACCTAATAGGTACAAAATCATAAAAACATAGATACCTTTTGAAAAGGTACCCTTATTTCTGAGAGTGTAGAAATGTATAACTCCAAGTCTAAGGAAGTGAACAGCTTAGAGTAGAAAGTCAGGGGTTGTCATCTAGCAATTATGGTAATTAAGACATGCCATATTATACGGTAATACTACATTAATTGATATGTCAGTCGTTTGGTTAAACATTCATAAATAATGAGGTGGTTTTGTTGTTACATTTTATTTTTAAGTAAAAAGTTAGAAAAGGTTTGTACCAAAGTACTGTAGGCTACTTTTTGAATGTTCTATTATGATTAATAGGAATTATTAGAACTTATTTAGACAGTAGTAGGTCTTATTAATAATACAGATTTTTTTACTCAAGGCATATACACTATACATTTAGCAAATAAACTAAAAGAAAGGATATTAAGGGGAAAAAATGCAGTTGCATAATTATCTGCCTTATGGCCTGAGTTTTGTCCCTTTTAATAATCCTTACCTGGAGGGAATTGGATTATGAATACATACAGACTTGATTTGCATGAGTTTCTGAATGCAGAGACCATTTTGTTATCTCCTACCCACTGCTGCTTCTGATATGCTTGGATGACTCCTTCCGTTCCAAGGTTAATGTAGACACAGTGTTTGGAACAGTGAATAAGGCTGATAATGCACTGGAAAACATCCAGGGGCCAGAGTCAAGTGTCGTGCCCGATCTGCATTACGAACCTCATCATCACAATGGGGCAGTTCTTTAATGTGCATTTGCACCTTGCTGACGGCACTTACGGCTTTTAGCGTGCAACATGCAGAACAACTTTGTTTTTTACATGTACAGCTGAAGTGGCTGGGATAAAGAGCAGGTTTGAGTGACAGCGCCATGTGGAGCACCTCCCATTAATGTCAGTCAGTCAAATATGCATCTACCTCGAGCTGTTGAGATGTACTTTAGAATGTTTTCCATGTCCTTGTTGATAGTTGCATGATGGCGGCTGTGCAATGCAATCCATTTTAGCAGCAACTTGAGGGCAAAAAGACACTTTTGTGTCTCTTCTCTCTCGTTGCTGATGGGGTGGGGATACATGTTATGTATGCCGAATGTCACAAAGGTTTAAATACCCCCAAAGAATGGGGAACCTTAGGTAAAACACAGAAATGCTCTTAGTGGGAGTGCCGTTTTAATGCTAAAATAGATTCTGTGAGGCAAAGCTTACCTTCAAGATTCCATTTAAAAGTCTAATGAGCATTTAAGTTTAGCATCATTTAAATATGGTCTGAATCTGCTATGTGAACTTCTAGCACTGCTGTTGTTAACTTGTAGGTACACCCATTAAAAATCTGGTAGGTGAAATATATTTTATTTTATTTTTTTTTAAATATGAATTAAATATATATAACATATAAATATAAACTGCCAAAAAATTTCCAAAGGAACTGATAACAAAGCAAAAATATCATTTAACAGTAAATGGTAGAGAAACTTTGTCTGAGAAAGTGTTTTAATGGCTAAATTATGTATAAATGAAATCCAGATGGACCTAATGAAAGTAAAGTCATTTGCACCTTTTATATGGATGAATATAATTATGATGAAAGCTCAACCAGTATGAAATGTAAGTGGAAAAGCATCAATGTTAAAGTGATTACCGCATTTTACACATTTACTGATTTACGATTATATTTCTCCATATGTAAATTTGAAAGTCACACAGTGCAGAATGAAAGCATTATGATGTTAAATTAGCTCTGGGCTTTAATTGTGTTTAATGAATGTGATGTATTTGAAATGTAATTAATCCCATCAATATTACATAATAAAACTATCAAAACTGTCAACTTATGAGTTCCATTAAATTCATGATATTTATGCGTCGTCTTGTAAAGAAGTGGTTCATTTCATTTTTTTTTTTTTTTAAATATGTACATATGTGTTTGCTGGAACCTACAAATGTTGTGGATGCTAATGAGGTCACATCTCTAAATTACCCAGACTGTGAGGTCATAATTCAAACTTCGGAATCGCGCTGAACATCGACATAATAGTTTCCATTGAAGTGAATAATAACACTGCAATAATAAAAAGTAACATTTCCGAATGTAGCCCTGCTCTTATCTTCATAATATAAATTGAATTTTCATTCTACCCCTGGCAGAAAAACACATTAATGTCTCATTTCAGTCAACTTCCACAGTCCTTCAACAAATGTATTTTACACATACAAATATGAAATTGTACTCTTAAATTACTATTCTTGTTGAGAAACGACTGTTTAGGATTAAGATTAAGTTATAGTTGACATTTTGAAGAGAGTTTACAGTACTCTGAAGCTGTGTAATACAGACTGAAGGTGAATTATAATTTAGTGTACAGTACTGCAGATAGACCAGAGGACACTGTAAAGGTTTGGCCAGTAGACACATCTGCCCCAAGGCTTTCTCCAGGTGTTATGAGGCCAGAGGGCAGCCTGCAACCAGATGTGTCCTTTGCTGATGAATTCAGGTGGCAACAAACATCTGATTTCATGCAGCTGCAAGCAATAAATGGATCAGTGAGATAAGGATTCTGACAGATAGTCAAGAATAAGCTACAGTGTGTTGTCACTGCTCTTGAACATCAAGGTAGTTTATTGCATCTTTCTATAAAGAAGAGTTTTGGGGTTGTTCTGCGTCATCTCAGATGGGGATAAAAATGACATAAATTTTATAATGAATGAAAAAATAAGTAGGAGCGTAAAGTGACACACATTTGGTTTTTGAGCAACGAGATTTGTACGTTAAAATCCCTGCATAAAGATAAGTTAAAAATATCCAAATAAGATCACAATTGAAAATCTAACATGATCCAGAATCTAAAAGTATATTGAAATGTCTTCAATACTTTAAGTTCAAGGCATGCAAATGCATGAGGAAGAAAGAAACAAACAAAAAAAAAGGAAGACAATTGCTTTCAGAACAGATGCTAGTCAACAGATGTCTCAGGTGAAAAATGTAATTTTGACACCCACTCAAAATAGTGGATTGCTTAAATATTCATCCATGACATTTACAATTTTGCCTTTTATTACTATTTACTTGTAGGCTAAAAAAAAAAAAAAAAAAAAACTATAAACAAAGTAAAAAAAAAAAATGTTGGCTATGTTTCTGCAATTTGGTGGTTGACACTAAATGGCTGTTTTAACATTTATGGAACATTTCTATTGCCAAAAAAAGAGAAAATGATTGAAACAGTTCTTTAGATTCTTAAAATGTTCTTCACACTAAGAAAAAAAAAAAGTGATTGAAGGATTGTTGGGACAGTCCTCTTTTAGAACCTTAGCTTATGCTAGTAATATGTATGATAATAAGCAACCAATAGGTGTAAACGTAAAATAATTGTTACCACAATTTGGATAAAAGATTTAATCTGAACACTAAACAAATGAAATATCTAAAAGTGAGAACAAAATAAAATACAGAAAAATAGTATAATAATGTATCCATTCTGAAATACTACTAATACTAGAACCTAAACACCTACTATGAGCAGGACTCCATAGTAAATATACAAATGTTTGTGTGTGTGTATAAAATAGTGCACATGAAACTTTGTAAAATATTTTTTTGTAATATTTTTTTTTTATCTTTTTAATGGCGTTGCAGTATAAAGGCATATATGTAGAGGAAAAATTTTGAAGAGCTCAACCTAAGTGACTTGACCAAATCCCTTGATGCACTGGAGGACTGTAGTGACAGATCTATTTCTGCTCTCTCACACTGAGCCAGACCAAAGCTCCATGATGTACAAACGGTTGCAGCCCAAATGGTTCAGCTAGAGGGGATTAAAAAACTTTATTTATTTATTTATCTGTAAAAAAAAAAAGCAGGCATATTTGGATTACACACCGCTGGACTGTGAAAAGGTCAGAAGGAAAAAGACAGAAGAAACAATCACGGATTTCCTGTCAAGGAAACGTGCTGAACCTTTTCACTCAAAATGAAAACCATATTATCCTTTTTGGAACACGAATTCACAGATTTTGTTACTTTGTTATTGTTTTTATTTATTTTAACCGTCATTTCACCATAAATATATGAAATTTACTGTAATTCATACTGAGATTTCTGAAAAAAAGTAATTATATATATATGTACAATTAGCAATTCCAGCTGTATAAAAAGTCTCACTGCCAACATGCCAAAAAGGTTACACACATCTAGGTCTGTATGCATCAGCCAAAAAGCTGCTATTCGTGATGAACAGGAATGATAATGGATAGTTCCCTCCAGCTTTTACAAACCTCTTACAGTAGGTCACAGCTATCAGACAAGACTTAGTCACCAAGACGCTGATGCACAAACCCTAGGTCTTTGATGTGATGCAGAAAATTGTAAGTGGTGCCACGGCAGAGTTCGCATCACTGCTCTGAATCCAGTTCAATATCCTGCTAGGTAATGGCAGAACAGTTTGCCCCCCAGCATCTAAGCACTAGCACTGTTTAACAGGACCCTCTGTTCCCTGAGAGAATGGCACAGAGCCGGAGACCTGCTGAGGAACCGATCGCTGTGCTGTTCTGACAAGAAATATCAAAGCAGAAATGTGATAGCGCCAACTCCAAGCCAGCTTACAAGGAGCTCACATCAGAAATGTAGGTGTGACTGAGAGCCAGCATTTCGTATTACTAATGCATGGCCTTTTTTAAGGATTAATTATTTACTCACAATTATGCCTTTTAAAATGGATTGCTTTTTTCTTTGAAACACAAAAGAAAAATCTCCAAAAATTATGCAGATCATTCTTTTCTATTTATTAAATAAATGAGGACATCAGTTTCCGGGTTCAAAAAATGCACAAAAGATTCATAAAGTATCATAAAACCACTTCATATAACTAATGCACTATGTGGGACCATTCAATAATTTGTGGGAGGAATAGACCAAAATGTACCAATCCAACAAGACCTCAAAAGCAATCTCTGGTTTTCAGAGACTGTTCAAGTGTGTCCATAAGTATTGGAACATTGTCAGCTAATGTGCCATATTCCGAGTCTTCTGAAACCATTCAGCAATTTGTGGAAGAAAGAGACAAAAATGTACAAAATTGTTCACTTGTAATCTTTTCCTTCATGAAGTGAGCTGCCAATCGTTGTGACTAGATCATTTATAACTTGGTTTAAATAAAAAAAAAAAGAAAATAAAAATTATGTTTTAATCTGTCCATATGCTGCATTAAGTTTTCAAAATATACTTCCAGCTCATTTTTATGTATTGCAGTTGTGGAGCACTTGCTTTCAGTACATATCCGGTATACTCTCAGGCAAACGTTGGAAGGCACTAGGGGTCACGTCCCTGTGAAGTTCTGTGGTAATGAGCACATGTTCTCTGGTGTCTGACAAATGACCCCCTCTGCAACTGAGATTTCTTAGCATGCCTCCTGACCTATGAAACCACAGATCAAAAACACAGGAAAAGAGAAGGCACTCGTGAGAATCCGAGAGACATCATTATTGCACATACTGTAGAAAGAGAGGGAGGCACTGGAAAAGAGCAAACAGAGGCGCATACAATTACTCCTTTTAATTAATCTAACTAAATTCAACAATATGTTCAACACTTATGATAACAAAGCTCCCTTTGTGTATTATGTTGCTGAAAAAAGCATAAACCTCATGGCACACACTAACTTTGCAGAAAGGTTAAACAATATGTTCTCATCCTTAGAATTCAACAAAATTCGATAAGGTGATGCAGAGGACTTTCAAATATGATCCTGTTTGTTCTATACACACCATATCAATAATAATAATATAAAATGAAATATTCATATTCTGGAAGCATTCTTATTTTGAACAATTCAATCCTTCAAATTATTGTTTTCCTTCTATATAATTTCATTTTGCCTTTAAAGTCATGTTCAGAGCGCTTTCAATAACAATGGCTGATGACAGCAAAAGAGAAAATGCTTGACAATCAGTTTGCCTCTGGGCATTACCCAAGACTCATAAAAGATTCATAAAGGATTAAATAAGGACTATGAATAATGTGTCGAATAGAGAGGCATTGTGTAACAATGTCCAATTTCGGCACTTGAGTGATGGCTTTTAGTGGAGGATCACTAATGGAAACTGGATTATGCATCTAGAAAGAAACTCCTACAACTCTATGTAGGAATGCACTTTGTGTTTTCTGAACTTAATGGGGCCATATCATGAGGAATCAAAAATTTCCTTGATCTTTTAAGATGAAAGAGTAAGTTTCAACCACATGAAATGGTATAGAACAACAACTGGACTGAAGTGAGTGATCTTGTTTTACTATTTCGGTTTTCAGGGCAGGTATTATCATGAAATAAACTATCCTGCTTTTGCCATAATCGTGCACAGCATTTATGAATCTTGGATCTTATGAGCACACTATCGAATAGAGCTCTTGACTGTATAATTATATGCAGGTTAAATGCAAATCTCTGACCTCATTGATTCGAAGGCTAGAGATCAGAATATTACCTATGTAGGGAGCCTACTCTAGTTATATGTTTTTGCACACATATGCAGATTCCCTTCAGGCAATGGGCATTTCAGTCAGGTCCTCCTTGAAAAATTACACTGTAGGTTTGCTCTAGGCAATGTTAATGTTAGTTGTTTTCAAGCTCTGTGTCAAGCATATTGCATAGTGTTTTGCTATGCACTGTGTGGAATGTATATTTTTAATATTCATAGTTTAAACCTTTTTGAGAAGGAACTGACTAGATAATGATGAGAGGTTGATAGATGCAAAACTTCTGTTGGCATACTATAAAGGCTGTGGAAACCGCAGAGGAACTACAGAGATCCACATACAAAGGGATGAAAGGTAGAAGAACAAAGGAACGGATAATTCATCTCTTAGAAACTCAGCTGTTGTAATCGAATATGAATAGTTTCTGCTCACACACCTCAGAGATTAAACATATATGAAAGTCATTTTGTTGATATTACTGGTTTAGCTTCCATCACATGTTTGGTACTATTATAAAGATGCAGAATGACAACTTGCACATTATGCATGTGCACACAAAAACAGAGCTTGTGAACAGAGAGACTGCATGTTCTTTAAGTTTGATGCATTATAAATATGTATGGCAGTCAACAGAAGGATGGAAGATGATCAGAGAGGAAAAATGAGAGAGAGTGAAAAGCAATAGTGACAAGGAGGAGAATAACAGAAACAGACAGGCAGTGTGAGAGAGAGAAAGAAAAATAGAAAACATTTCATCTTTTGTGTGGAACTGATCCTCCTGTTTTCTGATTTGACTATTATCAACTTTAGATTCTTCCTTTGCTGTCACAGGTCTTAGATATTGATGCATTTCATTTTATTTCAGTGCTGTGAATCAAAACGGGTAGATGAGGAAGCTAAACAATGTCTACAGTCCAATTTGAAATATTGCAGTGCACAGCAGTGCTAAAACTAAACTAGATGTTTTAAAGTGGCCGAGCGTTTTCACTTCAAAGACTGTCTGCAGATATTACAAGTAATTGTTTATTAGCAACAACACTATTATAAAAAGACTTAGTGAGTAGCTTCATTTCTGTGCCTTTTTGTTGAGTGGTTCGTTTTGCATTGGTACATTTCTCTCGTTTAACCGGCTTTTGCCATTAAGCTGTAAATCTGTGTTTAATAAACCGCAGCTCTATCATCTCAGCTTGTGTTTCTTGCTGTAGACAGATGTCTCTCTCTTTGTGTCGGGACACTTCATGCGATGTCTCCCCTCTCCAGATGTCTGCAAAGTGCTTGAAAGAGGTATCGTGTTCGGCTTTTCTTTAAGGGTGACTCAGTCTCTATAGGCTTTCATCGTGGGGTGTAGACAGTCAGTAACTGCTTTTTACTCCAGAAGAAGAGCTGAAAGGGGCTGCACTCGCAGCACTGTTATCTCTCTCCGACACATGCAATTTGGCCGGCAGTTCCTGCAGCCTTCTTCTGATTCAATCAAAACACAACAGGTTTGGGCTTCTCTCTCTCTCTCTCTCTCATGACATGACAATGTTCTAGTTCTTATTTAAAGGAATAGTAGCCCCCGAAATTAAAATGTTGCTATTATTATTATTTTTTTCAATGTACACCGTTGGTAAATCTGAGAAATAAATTTCTCAGAAAAATAAAAACATAATACAAAAAAAATTAGAAGGTGCAGTTTTATTTTTAAGAACTTAAAAACATTAAATTACCATTATAGCGTCTGTAATTTCTTTGTGTCTGGTGGACGTCGACACGTACGGCGTAAAGGGGGTCGCACACCGGACTAGAAG
>JAUCNO010000353.1:6141813-6160171 GCA_032353835.1 Enteromius viviparus
CTTATATATCTTAAATTTATTTTAATCAGTCAGTTTTTTATATATGATCATTGTTTCTACTTGTTGTTTTATTATTGCTTTTTAATTTTTCTACTCCCTTGAATTACCACTGTGTATGAAATGTGCTATATAAATAAACTTGCCTATATATATATATATATATATATATATATAGAGCAATGTAATTTTTTTTTTGTTTTGTTTTACAATTATTTCTAATTATTTTATTTTTTATGCGTTTGAGTCCTGAAAATGTACTTTTATATATTCTACTTTTATATATTCTAAATTCATCAAATGTAAAGTAAGAGCTTACAGTTCATGAAAGTCAAAAATCCAGTCCCTCAGAATATTAGAATATTTACATTTCATCTTTATTAAATGTAATACAGTATAAATTTCGGGTATCTGTTCTTGTTTTTTTAAACCAGAATAATGGGGAAGACAGCTGACTTTGCAGTGGTCCAGAGGACATTAGTATATCAGGTGTGTCCTACAGAGATGACATTAATAAAAAAAAATAAAAAACCTACGCTACAGTTTGGGGTTAGTAAGATATTTTATTGTTTTTGAATGAAGTTTAAAAGAACAGCATATATTTTTGAATATCTAAATATCTTTTTTACTCACTTAGGCAAAACTGGGTACTTTTGTACTTATATATTATTGAATAAAACATATGCCTGATGTTGTGAACTACTGTCTACCAGTACTGTACAGTATACAGTGTGTTTGTCTCTATTTAAAGTTGACCAAAAAAACTAGTCACAGAGTTAATGAGACCATCTCCTAATCTTCTCAGTATTTCCCAAGAAGGTCATTGACCATTTGGTATTTCCTTTTCTTTCCTAACAAAAGAAAGAAAATCGTTATTGCTCTTTCACACCACTAGATGGTGCTGCAGATTACTTCTTAATAGCCTCTATGAAATCTCAGCAGAAGATCTGTTATAAAGTAAACTATTAAATCCTTGCATTATACATTTTTATCAGGCTAAATGTTTTCCTCTGTTTGTGTATATGGATGGTAAGGCTCAGAGCTGAGTTTGGTGAAGCGGTCTTGCCATCCGCCCTTAATGAACCCCTGAAGAGTGTGAGAGAGGTATCCTGACATACCATACCATGTAGGGCAGAACGAGCCTTCTGCAGCCTCTCCTACCACTCCTTTTCTATTGCCCCAAGCCTTCAGCAATATAAGCTTTAAACATCACATAAAAGGAAGGAACCAAATGAAAATGAAATGATAAAAAAAGCCTGCACTGTATAAGGCAACAAAATAGCTGAAAGAGAGAACAAGGACAAAACCTATATGTGGCAGTGGAAAGGTACAGTGAATCCCTGTCTCGGTCCGTCAGCTGGCTCTCCTCTGACCCAAGCGCTGAATGACTCTGGGGAAGCCGCTGTGTAATAGGAGAAAGCTTCTGTGCAGCTGCCGCCTATATCGGTCACTGATAATTAACACTGATAGTCATCAGGAGAGAATCTGCTTCAGCGTGCTGCATCAATGAAACCGAGTCATATTGCTGTTACTGATCGGGGAAGTGTGTGTTTAGTCCATGTGTTTCTGTGTTTTATGGGCAACAGTGCCCCGTGTCAGCTTGATGGAGGATGCTTGACTGTAATAATATCACTAGTGTGTGCCAGCATCAAGCTGACTCTGATTGATTATTAAATCTTAAATCATGCATGTAATGTGCATATCATCAATGTGGACTACTTAGGGGTTTCCACATTATATATATAAATATATAATATTTTTTGTAAGGTTTAATGTTTGAAAATTAAGAAATATGATGTGATAAATATTAGTTTTGTAATTTTTCTGTAATGCAAATATTTAAAAAATGTTTATTATTTATTTATTCTTTAACACTTTTTTATTTTACAGTGAAATACTACAAGTATTTTTTATTAAATATTTTGAATATTTAGCAGTGTTGTAGTAGTGTAATAGTAAATATTATTATAATTTTTAACATTAATAATAATACTATGGAGGACGATGGCAATGAGATTATTATTATTATTACTATTATTATTATTATTTTATGTCCATATTGTTATATAATCACAAAATATTTTGACCTAATTGTGCAGCCATGAAAGCAAACACAGTAAACCTGGATTATGTAAAATCATACTTTAAAATTGACTTATTTTTTAATCACATTTTCTTTGTATTCAAAATTTATTATTTAAAAATTGGGTTTTTATATTCATCTATTTTATTTGAGATTTTTTTCATCAGCCTTTAACAAACATTATTATATTATATTAAATTATAGACAGATATGTATTGTTCATAGACTTACTGTGTGGCTTAATAGTTCATATACTGTACATAAAATAAATGAGGTCTTGAGTCATATGGAAAATCCAAAGATTAACTTTAAGTGATCTGTAAAAATGATTTATTCCAGAACCTTTTCTCATTTTTCAAAATTTTTGCTCCATACTGAGATATGGTCACATTTATGACTATATTGTTTTATTATTATATAAAGGCACAAGCTGTAAGGCAAGGCTATGCTGGGTCTGTAGGTTTGAGATGGAGTATGATGATATGTAAGCTGAGATCTTGGAAACAAGCCAGAAAGCTGCAAATCCTGGGATGCTGTGGTTAGCCAAAACTCTGCCTCTTCTCATAAAAGAGCTGAATGTTCTGACAGACCAGCTACAGTGTGTGTGTGTGTGTGTGTGGACACTACAGAATCTCAGTGAGCGTGTGTTTTAGACAGAAGCAACTGAGTTTGTTTGTATACATAATTATCTGTTGTGATTGTGTATGTCTATATTTGGTTATTGTGTATTTTGTGTTCTTGTGTTATAATGGATGTATGTGATCCTAGGAATAGTTGGCACGATGTGTGTGTGTGTGTGTGTGTTTATGGTGCAAATGGCCTTTTTTGACCCCTGCAGAGAGCAGTTTACGTTCTGCTAGAAACATTTCCATCCTTGTTTTTTTTTATATTTGCCACCAGCCCTGAAATCTCCTACTGTACCTAAACATACATTTCTTCTCTGTTTTACATTGTGTTTCTGGACCATTGAACTGAATCAGATATACACTACACTATTGCTTAGGCTGTGTAAGATTTTTAAATGTTTTTTTTTTTAAAATAGACGTCCGTTACACTCACCAAGACTGCAATTTTTTGATCAAAAATGCAGTAAAAATATAACCATTAACAAATATTACAATTCAATATAACAGCTTTCTATGTGGATATTTATTTATTCCTGTGATCAAAGCTGAATTTTCAGCATCATTACTACAGTCTCCAATGTCACATGATCCTTTAGATATCATTTGCTGCTCAAGAAATAATAATTTACCATTTTGTTTATACTGTATGTCGTAACATGACTATAATATATATAGAGAGAGAGAAAGAGAGTTCAGATGCAAAAGTATGTCTGACTTTTTCTTTAAAATTTGCGTAGCATTGAATGGGATCTTGGTATTTCTCAGTGGTTTGAGGCTGACATTTAGTGCATGTGTGGAGAGCATTCACTCACTATAGTTAGTTCATTTTTGACCAAGGTGGCTTTAAAATTTGAAATCTTCAAATATAACCCAAATTCCAGAATTGTTAGGTTGTTTTAAATTTAAATGCAATTAAAACTTCAAATACTTTCATATTACATGAGCTAATATTTAATTCACAACACAACATAGATAACATAAATGTTTAAACAGAGACGTTTATCCACTACAATGAGCTCATTTCAAATTTGATGCCTGTTACAGGTCTCAAAAAAGTTGGCAACAAATATTCAGCTGGGAGAATGCCCAGCAACTCATTACGTTAATTGATATACATACAGTATACATGTATATGTGCGTGTAAACTGTGAGATTTATTTGAAAAAGCAACATTGTAAAAATGTTGACATTTATATGTGAACTGTGAAACAAGGAAAGATTGCAGTAGTGAATATTCATCTATCTTACATGTTGTGACAGACTGTTGATGGGAATCCCAACGATTCATTCCAGCGGCCCTTTTGTTTTCAACTCATTTTATCTCACTGTTGGGATGCGGATCTCAAAGATTGGTTTGTGTCCTGAATCGAGAGGACAAGTAGAGGACACTCACTGAACCCGAGCGCTCACGGATATGAATGTTCCATTTGGAAAGTCTTAAAAAGAAGAATAGGTCAAGTCTGCTTAACCCGAAACACAGATGCAGCTATTGAAACTTTGGCTTGCAGACTGAAATCCACTGTCTTAAACAAGTCTCCCAAGGCCAGTTTCCACCGGCTTACTCCGTCCAGGCTAGTGGAAAAGGAAAGCCATTGTGGCCGATGTGATGACGTGCACTGTATGGCTTAGGTTCACCTCTGCAGATGGCTTTGAGTTCTTTTGCGTTATTAGCCAGAAACAGACAGGAAGAAAGCATGGGAACTGCTTTTAGAGAGCAGACCAGCTCCAAGACTTATGCGCTTGAAAATGTTTCGAAGAAAACATTTAATGTTAAATACATTAATTTTAAACTTCAGCACATAATTTGTTCTGCATCGTTTGTGCTGCAGACATTGATGACGGTGAACAATCTTGAAGTATTGTACAACTAGAAGTTTAAAGCAATATATGTTGGGTATTAAATGGTAAAATAATAGATATACTGCTCAAAACTAAAGGAAAAGCTCACCCAAAACGGAAAATTTCCTAACAGTTTACACACCCTCAGGACATTCAAGATGACTATGCAGTGAATGGGTGCCGTCATGAGTCCAAACAGCTGAATAAAAAATCACAGTAATCCACAAGAAATACACACCACTCCGGTCCAACAATTACTGTCTTATAAAGTTAAAAGATGCACATTTTTAAGAAACAAACACATCATATGAAATGCAAACATGTAAATTCATTTTGGTCACATATTAAAATACAGGTTGGTCAATAATATGTTCTAAATAGCTGAAAAAAGCTCAAATATCAGAGCATGTCCAAACATCTCAACTGCCCCAAAATCACCTCAGACCTCAGAGGGTTAACGTTTAGTTTGTGCAACGAATACCTGTGACTGCATTTGTGTGTTGTGAGCATTTGTGCATAAATTGATATATGGATGTAAACCTTTACATTAAACCAAACAATTGAAAGCAATGAAGGCCCTCTCATGTTGAAAAGTGACAAAAAAGGGGTACCTTGACCAAGCGTCAAAATGTGACGATTTGGATTGAGACCGTTTTGCAATACAAACATGTACCCTATAAAAGGACCAGTGACAGCTTTTGTACCTTTATTTCTGAGAGCGTACACTGCATATTGTGACATGTATTCTGTATTGTAATGTGTTAATCAAACAATTTAACTTTTTACAGAAAGTGGAGTCACCTCTTCCCGCTCACACCAATTTTCATGCAATGGCAAGCTCTGACTCAATCAGTCTAGCATCTCCAGCTCGTCTCGAAAGAGCTGAACTTAACCTCTGCAACACACCGGCTTTAAGATATGCCTCAGAATCTTTTCATTTAGGGCTGGTAACAGAGACGCCCCGTTTCCACTTCTCTCTCTTTTTCTAAAATCAAACTGTTGCTAAGTAACACTCATATTCATGAAGTCCTGTGCATGTCCGCCCATGTTTGATGAACTTGTCAGCAACATGGATCACCCCTCCTATTGGCAGAGAGAGCGTATGAATATTAACCACTTGATTTGCCTGTTCATCAAGTCAAAACTGAAAAACAACACAAAGAGACAAAGAAAATAACTGAAATTCGTGTGTGCACTGTTAAAAATAATAAATAATTTGGAAACCAGCCTTTTTGTTTCCATCCGTTTGACTCATCGCAGTAATTTCTAGCATTTCTAGTTGATTTTTACTCAAGTTCTCAGAGTTTTAACTTGATTCAGAGTGGCTGGATTAGTAAGCATTGTACAGTAGGTTATGATTTATAACTGTAAAACTATAAATGCCAGAACAAAGCACTTTATAATGAGAAAGGGAAAAAAAGAAGAAAATAATTTTTATTTAAACATAATGTCTTTAGCTTGAGAGGGATGTCATAAACTGTACCTAATTTGCAATGTTGAATAAAAAAGTAATAAAAGCATGTAAATAAAAAAATAATAAATCTTGCCTAAAAGCTGTACAGTGAGTAATAGTGTTTTATTCATTTTATTCTTTATTTGAGCTAGAATAGTCTGATATTTTGTTCATTATAATTCAGAATATTAGTATATATTATATGAAGCACTGGGGCAAATACTGTAATAAAAGCATATAGATATTTTTCTCTTTTTTGTGCTGTGTAAGGTGAAGAAGTTAATTACTAAACTAAAGTCTTTAAATGTCCTTGCACTGTGAAAGATTAAACGAAAAACAGATTTAAATATAGAAGAAATAACATATCCATCTTCAGTGTGTATGGGAAGGGGTGTGTGTTTGGAGGTGAAGAGGGTCAGCTGTGTGTCATTCCCAAACCACTGAAACAGAACTAATGAGTGTGTAATAGCTTTCCATCAGCAAATCCACACACACACTTAAGAGACCAAGAAAAAGAGCATCAATGTCAGACTAAAACGTCTGTCTTCGTTTTATTTCTATACAGGCATTCGAGAGTTTCTATCTGTATTGCTTCTTACTCAAACCTAAGCTTTTTACATTCACCACTTAAACATGTTTCATTAAAAGGTCACTTCATTTTTAAACGCAGACCTCTGAGAATAAAAAACCGCTGTGTTTCAGGGAAAATTTCCATTGAAATGACTGCTCGGCTAAAAAGCTTTATGAGTATTAATAGAGTGTGAGTTGAGAGAGTGATCGGTGATATAATGTCATATAAGCAAGTGTTTAACTTTTAGTATGCACTAAGTGTTTTATGAGATCTTGCCCACGGGCTTTTTACCTTTACTGCCCCTAAATGAAGCCAGGAGATCGGTTGGCAAAACAGCTCCCATTACTGCAGAGATTCAGAAAAGACATGCTTAATGTATGTTAATTGAAGATTAGCCGATATTGAGTGGGCAGAGGATATGCGTGTATGCACTTTTCATGCCCGTCTCAGCTTAAGATAAGACGCCTGTTCGTCTGTGTCGTTGATCCATCTGCCATCGGGAGGGTTAACACACATATGTCATTCAGCAATCAGGTTGTTGGCAGCTCATTGCGTTCTAAATGATGCGACACAATCTGTCAAAGCCCAGACCTACAATTCATTAGGTCAAACAGTAGCACACACACATTTTGGATGGGGGTTGGTCATGCTCGAGTGCTGCTGGAATGTACTGTACACACAGATCTGACAGGTGTGGCACTCACCACAAACGCCATCTTCCATCATTCTTCAACTAGATCGCTCTCTTTACAACCTCTGTTTTGAAACCCAGAGAGAGCATGGCACTTTTCGGTATCATGTTTTTCAAGTAGAGATGCTGCTGTTTTTAAGTAAGCATAAGAAATTTCAACGTAAAAAAAACGTGGCCCACTTTTGTACCCTATGGAAGGCAGCATGCATAATGTTTGCACACAGTCATAAGCAATTAATAGTGCAGTCTACATGAGCAGCACATCTCTTACGACTCAATAAATTGTTGCCAAGTAGTGGGACTTTTATTGTATAATATATCAGATGCCATAATCATTGAATCATGTGTTCTTATAAAAGGATGGTCTGCAGTTAATGATGCAGTTGAGATTTTAGTTTGCTCTGTGGATGTGATTTGTGTCAGCACGGCGCAGCTCGGCAGTGGCCCGAAGACACATCCAGGCTTTATAATGAGCGTCAGCCAATGAGCACTGCTTCAAAACAAGTGAGAAAAGAGGTGTTGGATTTATTGGCCATTCAGCTAATTAAATGGCTGGAGATATATGGATGAAGGAGAGCATGTGTGAAGAGCAGCTCAGAGAGTGTGAGTGTGTTTGGAGTGGGAATATAGAGTAATACGCTTGTGAAGCTAATAAATCTCGTTCACTTCCTGTGTTCTACACATGTCAGTGTGTGTATATGTGCTTTTGTCTGTCAGAGCTAAACAGGCCCCCCCCCTTTTTTTTTTCCCTTTTCCTCCAAAATTTTTAAATTGAATTTAATGATAGTTGTTTTAGGCTATATTTTAGCTGTTTCATAGTTGTTTTACTCTTAATTTTGCTGAAAACTGTGACCAGCTCAAAACTTCCTTCCCGCATCCTCTTCCACCTCCTCCCTTCTTCTTCTTCTTCTTAGTAGCACAAAGTACATGCCTTCAAAGCAGTGAATGTTTTCCTAAGTGGTGGAAACATTGAGAGTCCATTTATGTTATTTGTCTGTTGAGAACAGTGCACCCAGGTGGTGCATGTGTGGATATTGTCCTGCAATCGGTCTGGTCTAATTATTTTCTGTATACTCTGGCAGTTCAGTTTGTTTATTTCTGATTTGCTCTACTAGTTCTGCCTGATTGATTCCAAGGTCAGGCGACTTTCAGCGTTACTTGAGACTTCCCAGCTAAACGGGCTCATCATTTTCTCGTTTCAAACAGCGTTGTTGAAATGCATAAAAGCAAGCCCAGTCGAGGCGGGGAAAGAAACGTGTAAATTGTTAATCAGCGTAAGCCGGCGCCAAAGTCACCGTGCCAGCAGAAAAATTCCTTCAGTCTCATTACGACTTAATGTGTTCTCTGTGAGATGGGCCTGTCTTGTCCATTGTTTTTGTGTTAGCAACTAATTTCAAAAGAGACGTAATTCGCTTCTGTTTACGTTGTTGATTTAACCTGGGAGCCCTCTTGCTCATTTGCGATGTTGTCTGAACAAATGTTTTCAATTGTAGTTGTTAGGCTAAAACAGGCCTTTTTCTGTCAAATCTGCTTTGACTTTTGAATTGTCATGATTGCTTGTGGCAGCTGACCGGAGTTATGCTAACCCCACAGCGCAGGCATGAAATCTGGACAAATCCACATCCCATCACAAATGCAAATGACTTTTTGTATGTGTGTTTTTTTAGTAATATAACATATTGCATGTAAAACCTGTTTTAGTACTTTAACTCTCAAAAATTTTATTCAATTCTTTATAATTCATCCTCACCAAGCTCTTTACAAATACATCACAATAAAATGTATCCACAAATTTATCCACAATAAAATGTATTTTTTTAAGTTTATTTCCTTTTCTTTTCTTTTACATACTCACACTAAACATTAACTACTTTCATAAATTCTTCTATTTATTCTGTTATATATTTCTTATTGTGTTTAGTAAATATGACAGCAGTGTCAATCCACATTTATACATTTTTACAAATGTAATGTTTTAACAGTCATTTAAGAGGTTAATTATTTATTTATTTTCTGAAAGTGTAAATAAAAAATAAAAAATAAAAAAATAAATTAAATGAATAATTAAAAAATAATAATAAAGAAAAATGTGTATTTCTTCTTAGAAGGTTTAATTTAAAATTTAATAATTTAGTAGCTAACAATAAATCATATTTTTCCAGCGTTTATTAATTTAGATGAAAATTAATTTATGCATTATTCTAACGATCTGCATATGCAAATTATCAATAGGTATCATAAGTTAACAGTAGCATTACTGTATAAATGAACATATAATGAACTAAAGCATATGTATATAATATACACAACAATATACTATAATCTGGTATTAATCCAGATGAAAAAATAATGATGCAAAAGAATAAACTAAATTATATTCAAAGATAACTTTTTTATTTTATTACACCAATAATATTAAAAATTGTTATCAAACTGATTATTAAAGTCATTACTAATGTCAATATATTTTATTACTGACATAATCTATTTACAATATATTAGCAATCTATGGTGGATTTTTAGGTAAATTCCCAAACACCGTCAAGATGAATTCAGATGTGTTTAGGGCGTTTCTCAATCCCAGTCCTCAACCTCCTGGCATTTCCAGATTTATTTCCTCTCCCATCTGTCCTACTTAATAAAGGCAAATAAGCTATAAAAATAATGAAAAGCTGGAGGACATCAACAAAGAACAGAGAAAAAGTATGGAGATACTTCAGAAGTCACTGGCACCTTCCCTGAACTCTCTGCTGGTAAAGAGGTTGTTAATGATTCAAACTTACACAAAATATTCTAGGAATTACTAATGAAGTCACAAGAGTGTGAGGTTTGACTATGTACTACAAAATCAACATAGCCCCTTATAAAAGTTTTTATACACTTTATAGCATTGAAGCAATTATATTGCAAATGATAGTTTTGGCTGAAACGTCTTTTTTAGTAATTGTCACCTCGGGTCATGATTTAGAAAACACTTATTTGGCTACTTTTGTGATGCTTTGGCTTTCTGCTGCCCTTATTTGAGTCTGTAAATAGCCTCAGTCACTTTGGCCTACGATCGCAGACAACAGACAGCTTGTTGAAGACTGGAGAATTACCATTATCAGACTGTGCCACGGGCAAAGATTTAATGAAATCTTGTCTCTTTTATTTATTTTAAAAAAATTTTATGTTTTATGGTTTTATTGGAAGTGAACAGTTGGTAAGATATATCGGTAGGTAAAATGTGTCCATATTAAGACCATTTTGTACACAAGGGCCCATCCTAAACAGCTGCCTGAGGCTGCACATGAGAAAACAGCAGACATGATTTTATGCTTTATTTATCTATAAACTAATTTTGTGCTTTGTGTGAAAGCAGTGCTAAAGTCTGAGTAAGATAAACTATAAGTATATTTGATTATGCTAACGTATACTTCAGGTACACTTTAAATATCTTTTTAAAAGAAAATATATTATTCAAAGTTCAAAACTAATTTTAGGCTTAATATTATCAAAGTGTGCAATGCACACAAGTAGTACTATAAATAAAGTGTATACATCAGTATGTCTTGGACAAGATCTCAGCAAATATAGATTTTAACTATATTTATATTAAACTAAATGTGTTTAAAATATTTACACTTACATTTAGTAATTTAGCAGATGCCTTTATGCAAAACGACTTACAAATGAGGACAATGACAGCAATCAAAATCAACAAAAAGTCCTATAAAATGTCTCAGTTAAAGGGTCGTTAAATATTTACCCTCATTTCGATCCAAGCCCATAAATCATTTGTTTACCATCGGAATACAAATTTAGATATTTAAAAAAAATGGGCCTCCATAGACAGCAATACAACTTTTTTTTCTTTTTTTTATTACATTCTGTTAAATTTTTTTTAAGAAAACAAGCAGTGTGAATAGAGTGAAGGTCTAAAAGGGATAAGGGACAAATTCAGATTCCAATATTACAGAACATATGAAACATTACAGAAGAACTAATGTGAGATGCTGTTAACTCTGGGAGCCTGGTGGCCCACTGGAGCTTATTTCTGGCAAGGAGGCAGAGCACACAGTTTGGCCCATCCGGAATGCTTTGGGTCGGGCCTTGATCTCTGCTCTGCTCCCTATGCAGGCCAACAATTCTCAGCTGCTCCCATCCCAGCCACTGCTCCAGATCGACAGCGGGCCGCAGGTGCTGCCTACCACTTCATTAAGCCTCAGCCCAAGCACACTGAACCCCATCCACTTCCCCCTACCCTACATTAGAGATGAAGACCACACACATTCACACAGAGCCAACAGACAAGCTCATGCTCCTATAACATCCTTTAAACTAATCATCTTTTATTCACACTTATCATCAATGTCATTTTTATTGGTCAGTCATGCTTCCACTCAGTGTCTCGTGCTTCTTTATTGAATGCCTAATGTATGGAGAAATAGCTGCGTCTGGAGAATATATCCAGTCTATTAAATTATGAACACTCACACAAATCCTATTTTTTCCACCATTGTATGGCAGCACTTAAGGCCACTGTGGGCGCTAGGAACTAAGTAATGAAAAGCCAAGCTTAAGCTTCAGTGAGAACTTATTCTGGCTATTAGCGGTCAGCTACCTGACAGAATGTGATTTTACATACTTTTGCAGCTGAGCATTGACTGCTGTGTCAGAAAGGCTAACTAACAGCTGCACGTCTAAACTAGGGAAAGTTTTTCACAATGCAGTGAGGTTCAGATTATTCAGACATCTGTGGTGTTGTAATAATGAAATGGCCTTTTTATACATCAAATAAAATGCACAAACAGATACAAAATAAATGACGTAAATAGCAATGAAAAAAAAAACAAACATGGTTACAAAAAATATAAATAAGTAAAATAATTATTATGTAAACCATTAATTATATTTGTTTAATTCTTTTCATTTTATTTTCCAATTATTATTTTAACAAAATCACTCTAGGAAAACAAAATTAAACATGAATAACAGGTGGAAAAAGTCAGTTTATGATACATTACAACCAACAAACAAATAGTTACAAAATAAATAAGATAAATATTATTACTTAAATAAACATTTCATTGTTTGTATCTGTTTGATTAAATAAAATTGTTAAATAGTTTTGTTTTTTTTTACTTTCCAATAATTATTTTGACACAATCAGTCAATCAGTTAATCATTCACCTGGAAAATACATATATAAATAATAAACAATAAAAACTGTGTTTGTGAGAAATATGACCAACAAAACAAATATATACAAAAATAAATAAAACAAATATCACTACAAAATAAAGGCAACCAAATGTATGAATAAAAACACTACGAAAAATATGAGAACTTAAATGTAAACCAATAATGTTTTATATTTTGATGTTTTCAATTATAATTTTGACAAGGTAAAATAATAAACAAACAAATAGATCACTGGGAAAATAAAATGGAAATATAAGATTAAAAGAAAAATTTAAATTAAATTGTATGTATTGTGTGTATATATATTGTATATATCAAATATAATCTGATTATAATGATAATTTTACTTATTGTACAGCTTTTGGCTATTCTACAGCATACAGAGATGCACAGTATTTTACTATAAGACTAGATTATCTGTGTAGCAGTTGTTTATTATGTTGACCAGTATGAGCGATAGGAAATAAAATACATGAATAAAGCACAGAATAGCCTACAGCAAGATATATTTGTATTCAGCTTTAGTCATGCTGACGCAATCTTGAGACTGTTTTTCTTTTGTGTATGTTTGCTTATTGTGAACATATGTTTGTCCTGAAGCACGTTGTTGGTTAACTTTGCATACAGGGGGAAAAGAACTATGATAGAGCAAACAGTTTGCTGTATGCACATCACTAAAGCCTGAGGTGCTGACTCCTCTAATTTTATATATTTGGAGCGTGTAAAGACGATATGCTGACGTTTTGGAGAGCAAATATAGCCTATGACTTGGCAGTTTTGAAAATGTAAGAGGTCCTTGGCTTGACAGCAGATACAGTATATAGATAGCTACAGTGTGTCAGCAGGCTGCAAGAAGAAAATACTAAACAAAACTTGTTGCTATTCATTAATTTCGCAGATATTAATTATTCTAAGGAACAGGTAACAGCGGTATTGTTAGATGCTTGACTGTCGATCCCTGCATAATGTGCTTTGTCAGGTTGGAATATGATTACATAAATGAGAATTCCAATTTCTCTGTGCCTCCAGTGGGGAAAACAACAGCCCCTTGCAGTCAAGATTCTTCAGCCCAGAGCTTTGACAGAGACAGGTGCCATATCTCCCAACACCTATTTCTGTTATGTCTGTCAAGTAGGGACATTTTCTGTGTGCTATTCTATAAAAAAAAATTGTTTACAGCATCCGAAATGACCAGGTGAAGGAAAAATTTATACGCTAGCTCAGTTTCAGCCAAAAATACACACATGTGCTATTAGAAAAAGCTCATTCAATCCTGAGTGTTTTGCAAATAAGTTCAAACAGTTCAAAATGCTGCACAAATGCAATCCTACTTTGCAGAATCTACGTAGCCTGCTTTTGAAGGGAGCTCTTTTGTTTGTATGCTTGTATTTTCTTTTTGTATGGGCTGGTTAAAGTTGTGTGTGTATCCATAAATACTGTTTAATGACTCTCACCTGTGTTAAAAGGATTGCAAAAGGTTATGTAACTTAATCGGTGAACCTTTTTATGTCCCGCTGTCACCGTCTGTCCTTCTCCAAAAGCTAAGACACAAAGACAACTTGCATATGCTAAATGAAGGTATAACAAAATGACCTCTCCAGCCTTCATTTCCTGACTGACGGACATTGAGCCTCCTATTGTTTTTCTCATCAGGCTAATTAAGCCAAATGATTCCCTGCTGCTTCCCAGGTGGGCAGCCGGCAGCAACTGGCAGACACACGTGCTTGGCTAGACCACGCAGGTCGTCTGATGTATTAATAGAGCCGCGGCCATCTGTTTCTGGGCCTCTTTTCGGCCGGTCAATCTCCCGTCGGACCCCGATTCGAAATGAACGTGGCTAATGCTAATGCTAACAGACACTTGAGTCTGTTCCCGCTCAGACTCTCAGCGTGAGCTTCACCTTTAAGTGGATGAGGCTCAGTTCATTGAGGATGGTGTTATAATTGGCTGCCTGTATTTTTGTTAAGTGTTGCTGGAGTCTGTGCAGTTGCTAAGTGCCGCGCTTCTCTTAAGTGATTGCTGTAATGAACGTTTAGCACCGGCCTGTTGTTTTCTAGTCTATTCGCTCTAGCGCTGCTGGGTAATTACTCAGGAGAGCCATGTAGGCTTCTTCTCGAGGGTTAGTCGCTGAAGTGAGCAGCGCTCAACACCACCTGCATATCACACCTCTCCGAGGCAGGACGGAGGGAAGTCCCTGAGATGCTTAGAATAAGTCTTTGGAGGGCTTAATCTAATGACAACATACAAATGCAAGATACCTCACAAATTAACCTTGCGAACACAGTGTCTTTCTGCTAGTGAGGCTGTGTTACTCAGAATAATACAAGCTGGTAATTAATTTTGGCCACACAGGCTAAACAGAATCATATAAACCTCAGAGGAGTTTACTACAGGCTAAAACTGTTTGCCAATCATTACAAACAGTATCCAGAGGATTCATAATAACTAGCTTTTTAAATAACAGTAATAATATGTTATTAAATTAACCACATAGAACATGATTTAAAATTCACAGTGATCCGCATCATTGTAGATGTTTAGCAATGATTAATTCCATCCATTTTAAAGTAGGTGCACTGGAAAATGTAATGTTTGAATATAAGACTAAGAGCTAAGAGTCCAACTGTTGTAAAATAAGAAGGAAAAAGTATCAAAAAATCATAGAAATTTAATCAAAAGTAATAACTAATGAAAATATAGCTTTAGTATATTAAAAACCAAAAACAGTCACTGAAATGGAAATGATAGTTCAAAACATTATTGTTTTACTGCATTTTTGATCAAACAAATGCAGCCTTTGGTGAAAATAAGAGACTTGTTTCAAATGCATAAATGATCTTCTTATTATTTATATGTAGACAGTATTCATACTCCTTTATTTTTCTCACATTTTATGTTGCGTTGCATGTTTTATGTTACCCTGCTTAAAATTACTTTTTCCCCCAACATCATTTTATACTTCATACACCATATTATTGACCAAACAAAAAACAAAAAATTTGTGTCAAATTTAGCAATTTTATTAAAAACAAAACATGTATATCAGTACATAAACAGAACTCTGTGCTTAGTTGAAGCACCTTTACAGCCTCAATTTTTTTTCTTGCGGTATGATGCATCTGCACATCTGCATTTGCCAATTACTGTATCTGTAACTTTTAGTGCACTGAGCTTTTCTTGTAGTCTGACGAGTCCCTCAGTCCCTGCCACTGAAAAACAAGCCCACAGCATGAGGCTGCTATAGGAACGCACCAGAGAATAGAACGTATGTATAGCAGTCTGAATGTCCAATTCCAAGTGTGTTTTCATGTGTCTTCACTGAAGAGAGGGTTTGGCCACAACTAGACCTTTTGTGAGGGGTGTGTGACTTTCCAAATCATTATAATTCAAATTAATTTTCCACAGTTTAACTCAGATTGAAGTGTAGTAACATTTACAAGCATATGAATGCTCCTAAGCTACATTTTAAGTCTCTCAGAAAAGGGTATGGATACTTATCCATCAAAACTTTTTTTTTTCCTAATAAATTTTAAAGTTGCAAGAACTTTGTTTTGTGGTTTTTCATTATGGTGTAATTTAAAACAATTTAACATAAGATTGTAACATAACAAAATGTGAAAAACATTAAGGAGTATGAATACTTGTGCACGGTACTGTATTTACTTCATTTAGCTTGAATGAAAAGCTGAAAAGGAAACCAAATATTATGACTTTCTGAGGTTTATGTTTATTTCATTTAAACTGTTGCTTATGACATAATTTGTAATGAAAAGTGTTTAGAGTATCATTCATTTAAAATAATTAATTTAGGATACAAATGCTTGCTATAAGTATTTTTCACTAGTGATCTCAAAATCTATTTTGGCCTGTATATTCATTTAGCCTGCAGATATTCTGTATACTGTGCATCCACAATTCTCTTGCTCTCATTTTGCAGAAAGCTGATTCTGAGGCCATTAAATTACCCATTGCTTGTCGTTTGATAAGTGAGATGTGTAATGAAGAGATTAGAGCCAATGTGGCCAGTAATATTGCCTATGCCTGTAGTATATAATGCCTGCTCTTATTCATTAGTCAGTGGATGCCACCATAGCAGAGAATTAGCATGTGGCTTCCTGATAAATCCCCCCTCTCCCACTGGGACCTATTCCATAACCCATGATCCTGTACCACCCACTGTGCCACAGATTACAGCACAGTATTGCACCAATTCATTATTAAAATTACTAATAGTACATGATTAACACACACATGAAAAATCCAGATTATGGTGCGATTAAGTATTTGAAAGCTTTTCTGTGAAAGAGCTTACATGTGGGCAGATCAGTGTGTTTTATTTTTGACCAGACTAGCTTGTGCATTAATATAGATAACAGCAGCTATTTTAAAATGTAAAATGATAAATTCTTATATATAAATATCTAGATTATTATTATTTCAATTAGTAAAGCCGGTTCATTGATTAGCGCTAAATCTCAATGGCCTTTTTTCAAATGGAGTGGAGGTTAAAGGAATAGTTTTAAAGTTAAAAATTAAAAAAAAAAAAAGAAAAAAAAATATTCTGTCTTCATTTACTCAACTTCAAGTAATTCCTAATTCTGTTTGAATTACTGTAAAAACTGCTTTCAGGTTTAGAGTCGTAGATCACTGACAAGGGACTCAATATGGCATTCAGTTCTGCATGCAATTCCATTTGTATATAGTATTATAAATTATATTTTAATTTTAAATGATTATTTCCAATTTGTCAAAAAAATCTTGAAATCCTGCATTGACTTTTTTTTTGTTAGCACCCTACATTATCCCTTACAGAAGCATTTTGCCTCTCATCCTTTTTTAAAGTTTACACATTTTAGTGATGCAGGCATTTTTCTCTCAAATTCACGAAATAGTTTATGTGATGGGCAAACATGTTTTAGTGTGTGAATCACGCCAAGGTACCTCAGGGTCATTTTAGTGAAGCTTTGCTGATCATGAGGTTTAAAAGAAGAAAGGAAAGGGACATTCCCAACAGGAGAGATCCCTCTGGACAGACAGATTTAATTCCGCCTTAGGAGCTGAATTTATCTGTGCTGCTGGCATAACAGTCTTATAGGGATGGGGGAAGGGAGAAACATTGCCTTATCCATGTTATCTACTCTTTCTCTAGAAGGGAAATTTATTTTAAAAAATAAATATGCCATTGCCTGCAGTGTCTCTTTTGTTTCTGTCGAAGAAAGACAAAGCACATCTCCATTTGATGTATGAGGCCTAGAAAAATGAAACTTTCATAGTCTGAGTGATTGCCCAGAGACTCCTATCAACCTAACAAATCTTATATAAACAATGTGGAGTTGAAGGAAGGGAGTGGAAGTAGCAATGGATAGGAAGGAAGGCAGGAATGGAGAAGAGGACTTTAAAGGTGCCAAACAATGGAGGATACAGCTTTCATCTTAGTAGAGAGCTCCATTAGTCTATACTATAGTGTGAGAAATGTGAGGAAGAGGAGAAACCCGGGGGGGGGACTGGTAAAAGAGAGTGAAAAATGCTGACTTTGATTTCTACTACATCTGCTCTGTTAAACATGCGTTGAAACCTCTTTTTCTATGGACACCTTGCGGCCCATTAGTCTGACATGAAGTGAGAGTGCAGTGGTGACAGCAGTGTCTGGGTGCTATGTAATGCCATTACAGATTACAGTGCGCACTACCGTTTAAAAGTTTGGGGCTCTGTAGGGACTTTATTTTTTTAATTTAAAAGTATTTTAAATTATGTATCATCAGATAACACTAGATAAGAAATCTTTATATATATATATATATATGTGTGTGTGCGTGTGTGTGTGTAAAAAATTTTCGGAAGGATCTTGTAATAAAAACATTAAAAAGTTTATAAAAAAAAAAAAAAGTCATTTTAAATTACATTAATATTTAGC
>JAUCNO010000353.1:6180200-6191616 GCA_032353835.1 Enteromius viviparus
TATGGCAGATAGTCTGACTTATTTTAATACAAATTAACTGGCAATAAGTCAGACTAACTGAAATAAGCCTGGCTTATGGCAGATAGTCTGACTTATTTAAATACAAATTAACTGGCTATAAATCAGACTAAATGAAATAAGCCTGGCTTATACTCTAATCTTGGTTTATGGAACAGGCCCCTGGCCACAGGTGTCACACCGGCATGTGTGTGCCTGTGTTTATGTTGTGATCTTGTGCCATGTGTTTGTTTTCATTTCGTTCTCCCCATGTGCTTTAACTCCGCCCCTGCCATTAGTGTTTCATCCCCTGCCAGGTGTCTTGTGTTTTGTCTTGATTAGTCTCTGTATTTAAACCAGGCCCCATGTTCTGTTCAAATGTCAGTTGTTAAAGTAGTGTCTTGTATGTTGAATTTTTGTCAGTGTTCCTTTGTTCTGTTTAATTAAATGTTTATTTTGATCATATCTCTGCCTCCGTGCTTCCTCTGTCCCGCTGAGAAGTGAAGTCATGACAACTGCAGCGTTACATCAGGGTTAGGTGCTTCTACACCCTTGTTAAGACTAGGTTTACTTAAAAAAAATATTCCTGGTGCAAGTCCCCCCTCCCTGCTGAGCTCATCCTTTGTTGGCTAATGGGCCATTACCTGAAATTTAACATTACCCATTACCACATTTGCATTTGCAAGCCAGGTAGGGGAGATTCTGAGATTCTGAGTTTCATTGTGACAATGAATGTAATGAATAGATATGTGTTTGTTTACCATGCTGAAATCATTTGGCCCCTGGAATAAAGTCAATCAACTGTCCAAAAGACATTCAAAAATAGAATTTTTATTTTCTCACATAACTATATACAAGATCCAACACTAGAAACACATGTTTCAAACTTTGCAGCATTTGCAAACCCAGTGTCCATCGTCCCTGCATTTGGCACAGGTGAATTTTTCACAGGTTGCACAAGTAAACCTGCTGCGATTCCTTTTGCAACTCTCTTGCACCTGGCACTGAGTTGTCCAAACCTTTCCTGGCACAGCAGCCTCGGGAGCCTTCCTCTCTGCCTCTATTGCCTTGAGCTGCATGAATCGGCAACGGAGTTCACTTGCAAGAAGACTCAAAAACAATCTTCTTTTGCCGTTCCACCCTGTACATGCCTTGTAAAGAATGAAGGCATTCACCGCTGCCAGGTCCAGCATATTGTAAAAAAACTGCTACTGGCCACCTGCGCGTTGCTGCTTTTACGGAATACATCCGTGCCATTTGGTCCAACACATTGACACCACACTGTAAAAGAAAGTCAGCTATCATTTCCCACGGATTTAAGGCATTTTGGGTAGGGTTAGGGATTGGGATAAGTCAATATTTTTGGACTATAATGTTGATCCAGGATCATGTCTTTCTTGGCAAAATCACGGCGACCATAGAAGAACTGTGTTTTGTAATAAAGCTTAAGCAAAACTATATTAATAATATAACTATATTATTGTGTTACGCGTTATTGTGTATTATATTAAAAGGAAATAATTTAAAAGTTATTTTCATATTGAATGGCCTGAGGGTGAGCAAACTGTCATTAATGTTCTTTTAATGACATTGTCATCCAGAAATTTGCTAAACTTTGGTTTGAACAACAACACAAGGTTCACTCAATTTTAGCAGTGCATTTGATTGTTTTGTAATATGAGCTGGTTGTTTTGGTCTAAAATAGTCAATAAATTATGTCTGATAAAATTGCTAAATTATATTAATGTAATATCAACTTTGTTTTGTTAAAAAAAAATAAGTAAATGAAAGAACATGTCGTTTATTCTTTAAAATACAATGCAGACATTTTGAAAAGCCATAGAGCTACAAATATCTTGCATAAGAGGACTGACCCAATAGTTACATGGTTCAACAATCACAAACTCTCAACTGATATCAAAGAATCGAGTGATCTCTAAAATCGAACAAGGACCTTGTTGTAATGGCTTTTGTGAGGATTCAGAGCATGAGTGCTATCCACGCCTCCATTCTGCTCCTGCTTTTACAAGCTCCACTATGTCTGGGTTGATGAAGGCGCCGATGTCTGGTCTCCATTATGGCTGCAGATAAGGGCTGTTTGATTGACACTCGGTATTAAAGTGCCACCTGTGGTGAACATTATGGCTATAAGAAGCGCATGCGAGTCAGTTTCTTTGTGCACTGGCGAAATTCATTAGGATTCAATCCAAAAGGGTTGGAGTTTGTCACATCCAGTGACACTCTATGATGGCATGCACCAAAATAAATGCAGCTCAATTTATTTAGATTTGCTGCATAGATAAATGCTTTTCCACGTGGCAGAAAACTAATTTGTTATTAAAAATGATATATCAGGTTGAGTACAAGTTAATCTTACTTGGCTGCATGTGTGGCTTAATGTTGATTCTCCCTCCTTTGGATGAAAAATATTTAAAATAAAATTAAAGGGAGAGAGAAAAAGGGCTAATTCCTCCATAAATCACTTACATCTTCTGTGACAATTTTAAATCCAGTCAAAACGTTATGACAAAACCACAAAACTGAAAAAAATAAAAATGACAGAATAAGCTGCACATCTCAAATAATACTCCAGTCTTAACAGAGGAATTAATTTTAGGGTTTTTGTAAATTCCATTCTCTGAAGTTGGATCCCATTTATTTTCATTGTAAATGCTTTACTGTAACCTTGATATTTGCTTTTTTTATGTGTCATAATCCCACAAACTGGATTAATCTTAACTTTCTTTTGCCATTCCATTATTCTGAAAAGCACATGTGGAACCAATGCGCTAAAGGATTTCTTTATGTTTAGTGCTCAAAGGTCAAGAACAGTGAATTTCAATAACATGCTGAGTCATCTTTATCAGTATTTCTGCTTATCTGGTTTTCACTGAGCTCCACTAAGCCATAAGGCCAGCAGGAAATGGCTTTTCCATTTCCTCAGCATTTGCTGGCACCAGTTGTGCTATGTTAACCCTCTAAGCATCTTGCTCAGCTCACCTCAAGCTCTACACGAAATGAACCCCTTTCAGGTGTGTAGTACGAAGGCGCCACACCACATTTCATAAATGTGACTCAAGCCTGACTGGGATCCCCTCGCTTCTATTTCCAGGTGTTTCAGATCGATAAAAGCATGCTGTTTTCAACGAACTGGAGAAAAGCATTCACAAGTGATTTGGAAGGAGAGGGGCTTCCGTCTACATCCTGTTCTTACAAGCTTTGCAATCTGGGAAAGTGCACATGCTCTGTGGAAATTGACATCATGCAGAATTCCCCCTGGCTCTCTTCAAGTTGCATTGTTCCAGCTGTGTTATGGGATTTGGTTTCAAGCTCTTCTCCTCTCACTATGCTCCAGTTCACTCCTGTTCCTGATTCCCTCATGCTCACTGTTGCCTCTTCTCCATCTGTTTCTCCTTTCCTAACGGACCAGTAATGAAGCACCTCTTTTTTTGCCCTTGTTTTTTTTTTTTAAGGATCCCTGGTTGCTAATCATGTAAACCACTATGAAATGAGAAATTGAGTTCTGGATGGACTGCTCCTTATACAGCCAGTCAGAGGTGTTTGGCTTTCTGCTTTCTTTGTGGTTGTTAACTTTTTTTGGTACCTTTACATTAAATTCAGTTATTATTTTAGTGCAAAATCATTTATAGGAGCTGTGTGTTGAAACTGACATATAGATGGATATTTTCCATTGAATGGACCGTTTTCACATTTTAATGGTAACAAGTAGAAGTCGTCATAGTTGGGTAAACATCTGTAGTAGAACAGCAGATGCATTTGTTTTATCCATTTGTTCCAGTTGCAAAAAAAGTGAACAGTTTCTGTGGCTCTGTTACATTTGTGATGCTAATTTAAATAGTGCTAAATGTTTTGGAAAAATTACAGTGACAGCCAATTCTATAAATTAGGCATATTTGTCCTTTATTTACAAAACTAGTATTTAGCGCACTTGCTTTATAGCCACAATAAAAAAAAAAAAAAGCTTTTTTGAAAATTTTTCTAGCCATCGCAGCAGCAATTATTTACTTACTTGTCATAAAATGATAAAGAAGACCGTTGCTGCATGCAAATTGTGTTGAGCACAAACATGTCATGTCTGTTGTTATTTGATTTGAGTGCTAAAACAATGCAATACAATTAAATAATATTAATTTCCCTGTTATATTTGGGCCAGTTGGAGCTTAAATGACAGATCCAGTAACATAGATAACATCTTTCACTTTATTGAATTATATCAACATCATCAATTGCATTTATTATAATAAAACAAGAATGAAGACGAGTTGAAGGCTGTGAAACATAAACACAGGTCGAATGTAACAATATTAGTTCTTGTTGTATTTGTACTTGCCACTGCAGGAATAGAGAAACAGAAAGTAAAGTTTTTAGATTATATTTTATAGTAGCTAATCAGTGGTGATTGAATTTCTCTTCTGTGTCATACTTCAATAGTTAAATAAAGTTGTCATTTCTGTTTTTTGTTTTTTTGTGCACAAAAATTCATATATTAATGAACCACTGATGTCACATGGACTATTTAATGATGTCCTTATACTACCTTTCTGGGTCTTGAATGTGTGAGTTGTGTTGCAGTCTATGCATGGTCAGAAAGGTCTTGGATTTTATCAACATATCTTAATTTGCGTTCTGGAGATGAATGCAGGTTTTACGGGTTTGGAACAACAATATGGTAAGTAAATAATGTAATAATTTGTATTTTTGGGTGAACTAAGCCTTTAAAGCTCCCTCTGAACACACTGCTGGTAGAAAATGCACTTAAGCAAACCCAAATTTAATAATTACATTTATGTGATGTTCAAAATAGCAGTATCTCAGAACAGTTCCTGATGTGTCAAGAAAATCTGAAATTTGATCGTGACTTGATTATGCAAAAAAAGTCTGTTCAGTATAAAATAGAAACACCGTTATGTACATTCAGCAGCTACGGTTTTAAAAGTTGGCCCTCGATTCACTTATTGAATTGAGCGTGGAGCTGACACTGTATGATTAGGCCGAGTCAGGTCAGTCAAGTCACAAGGGCTCAAACAAAAAAAAATCAATGAAGACAGAGTGCTGAAGGGTTTGAGTAAGTTTTCATGTTTCGTTTCCCCTCAAATGCTCACTTACACTTTAATATCAAAGTTTTATTTTTTTAATGAAAAAGGTCGCTGCGGTAAAAAGCTGACTCATTGATTTAACCGAAGCTAAGACTCCACAACTTTGCTCAAAGGTAAACTTTAGCATTCGTCACACTGAAGAGACTTAAAGCCAAAATTAGTCATGCATTAGCCAAAATTTCTGTTATGCATTCATCTTTAAGAAAAAAAGATGCCAGAACATGGCTTATGTTCTCATTATTTAAAATATGTAAAAAATGTTACCTGGTAGATAAAATGTAGAAATAAAAGCTACTAATATATATATAAATAAATAATACTGAAATAGCACTCTTACACAAAGGCCAGATTTGATCTGAAAGTCTCTAGGGGTGTACTCACACTAGGCTGTTTGAACCGTGCCTGAGTGCATTTGACCACCAAAGCGTGGTTAGTTTGACTAGTTCTCAGAACGGTGCCCGGGTGCAGTTTGTTTGGCTGTCCCTGGCCCGCTCGGAAGAGGTGTGTCAGAGGACTGTTCAGTTGGCATGTAGTGTAAGAGCTAACCGTGCATGAGCACGGGATCAGGACGCACAACGTCACGTTTTTGCAACGCTCCAAAACCAACATAGCGGGGAAAGGGTCGCTTCTGTTTACGGCAGAGGTGCAATGTTGAGGGCTGTGGGCAAAATTACTATCCACCATTGGTGGAAAGAGTACTTAAAATTTGTACTTAATTACAACTACCGTTACATTGCTGAATAATACACAATTACAAGTAAAAGTACTGGTGTCAAAACAGTAATTGACTAAAAGTATGAATTACTTTTCTCAAAAACTACTCTTTTCAAAAAAAAGGTTTTCATGTATAAAGCTCTAAAAACCTTACTGACTTGAGTTTTAGTGCATGGTTAGATAATATTGGTTAAGAATATCTGAACACTAAACTGTGCTAATATATACATCCACAATGTCATATAATTTTGAACAATTATAATCTTTATTAAACTGAAATACCAGATGGCCAGACAGTGTTTCAGAGTTACGCTTTTTTGTTTGTTTGTTTTTTCCAGTGTATTAATTTGCACAGTTGTTATAAAGGCTTATATATAGATACATATAATTATATATATATATGTAAAAATACACATTTTGATCAATTGCCTTTACAAAAATATCTCTTAAACATTTGCTCATTCTGTGTATTTGTATTTTTAAAATAGAGTAACTTTGTCACAAAATCTTACAGCACAAGGAGTAATGATTTCAAATTTGATTTCAAACTGAATTAAATTTACAAAAAAAGACAGTAATAAAATTCTAAAACAAATGGCCTCAATTTAGTTGAAGTATTCAAAACATGACAACAGCAGCGATTTAACTTTAGAGCCAATTATATTGTTTTAGATGAGATGTGATATAAGATGGCTTTGACCTAATGTAGTGATGCAGTTTAGAATATTTATGTATAAATCAGACAAATATCCAATTCCAAAACATTTCTAGCACACTTACATTGTAAAGAAATTTAAGTTTGATTGAAAGACTTTCTGGTGCATTTCACTTCCAGCCAATACAATTTCCAGTAGCATTTATATTGGGCAGGCGTTGATCTATTTGGTTGATAACTTTTTACAAAGTTTAATGCTGGATTGAAGAGAAACAATTTCTATTTTAAAAGCACAGCAATATGGTGACTGCACACAGTCTGAGCACGCTCTAGTAATACAGGAGTGAGAGGACAGTTCATCTGTGTGTGTTAGCCCTATTTGAGATTTCGCAGCCAGTTTTCTGTCCTTACTGGACTGTATTCTAATTTAACAAAAAAGAGTGAGATCTGTGAAGTCATCAAGGATAAACAGAGTGAAAGTGAGCAGCCATGCCATTTTAAAGGTCTCTGTTTTGGTCCGTTTACACTAAAACACATCCCTGAAGTTTTTAAACTAAAACAGGGTCTGCAGGATTTGGATGCAGTCCCTGGGTGCATCCAAAAGCTCTTAAACGCTGCCTTGGGAGTGTAGCATATTAGCTGATTAAGGGAAATGTATAAAAATAATTACTATTAATTATAATTAATTGCAATTATTTATATCAGCTGCCAGTAGTAACTGTAGCAGAATTACCATCAAGTAATCTGTTCATTCAGCAAATATATAATGTAAGTTCATATAAACTCTAAGAAGGAATATTTTCGTGTTGCCACAGAAAAATACCTTCTTACATTATCACTGCATTAAAAATGTAGCAAGGGCCGTAATCGTAAAGGGACATTCATTTACAAGGCAGAATCAGAAACTCATGTAATTTGAGCAAAGTTTTATAAACTCTATGTTAACTTGCATGACTGAAAACACACGGATAAATACACTCACACAAAAGTGAAAGTGCAAAGAAGGCTTGAGGGTAAACCATTAGGAAAAACCAAAATTGTTATAAAAGTTATAAAAGAAGAGAGTCAGTTGAGCACCTGTAAAACCATCATTGCCGTTCAAAATGGGTTCCATAACTAATACTAAACCTCTGTTTCGTTTAGTTATATCAACGGTACTTGCATTGCCTCGTTGGTGAGGGTCTGATGCAGTCTCGAAGTCCTGATGGTTCCAAGATTTTGGATTGGCAATCATGTTTGAAGGATGATGAATTCCAAAAAGATTACTTGTTAAATGTAACAAATACTTAGTTATAGTTATTTCTAGCGAGAAATCAGTGTTATAGTAATTACATATTCTTATAACTTTTCTAAGGCCTTGTTTGCACTTGTGCATTAGTTTTAAAACAGTAATTAAATATTCTTTTAGTTATCACTTTAATGCATTCTATTTTGTTGTACATCACGAAACCATTACACTGCCTCAGAAACCTGTGCAAAATCATTTTCATAAGGTGCCTTTTCATAAGTTTCAAAAACTGCATTCAATTATATGGCAGCGAGGCAGCAAGTCAGCTTCCTAGGCTCCATTTTTTTTAAGGGTGGAAAAAGCCCACCCTTTTGGTGTAATCATAACAAAAGTTATGTATTTTTAAATTGTTTCCTAATTTTATTTCAATGTAAGCGGTCCACTGAGTACATTGAGAAACTTGAAAAGTTACAAAAGTGGTAAAACTGCCAAGAAAAATTTTGTTTAAAAAAATTGGAAAATAAAAAATGTATATGGAATCGAGTAGGTGAAAAGATGGTTGCTCCAGCTGTCAGACGAAGAGGAGGAAGCGTAATGGTCTCTGACTCTGTTGCTGGATCCAGAATCTGTGATTTACAAAGTAAGTGTCACCCTGAACCAAAATGACTACCACAGCATTTGAACTAGACACACGCACGAAAGCAACGCTATACCTACAAATGCAACACATTTTTGTGAACTTTGCAAATGCTAAGAACAGCTTTACAAATTACATTTTCATCAGCTGTTATATCTACAAAAAGAGGCTTTGGTTTAGAACTTTAGATTACATTTTGATTTCCTTATTTCTAGAATGTAAGCACATTAAACTGTATAAATTTCAATAAAAATTGAAGGTGTTACAGAACAAAGTCTCTTATGCTTATTAAGGCTCCATTTATATGGTCAAAAATGCGGTAAAAGCAATAATACTGTGTAACACTTACATTTTAGAATGACTTCTATTTAAATATACTTTAAAATGTCATTTATTTCTGTTATATGTACCATAAGACTGCTCCAGTATTCAGTATTGCTTAATCCTTCAGAAATTATTCGAATATGCAATTCTGCTACCCAAGAATGTTTTAAAAGCACGTATACTAACTGACCCCAAACTTTTAATTAGAAAAGTACAGTATGTTTGCTTTTACAATGTACCATCAAGAAAGTCGTGCTAACCCACACTTAACCAAATAAAAGCAGCACAGCACCACTCTTCACTCAAAAAGATCCACTTCTCTAAGACTTCTCTAAGATAATGTTTTACTTCCTGAGGCATGCTGGCACTGAATCGATAGCCCTTCTCAGAGAATTCAAAGTCTGATGGAGAAGCTAGAACAGCCCGTTCTGTTGGACAAAGACCCAGCCATCGGTACGAGACAAACCTGATCCTTGTGGGACCACTAAATCTGTTGTAGTCAGATTGCAATCTAGTTTTATGGGACTATGTTCCAGACGATTCTCTGCAATCGTTCAGCTTTGATAGGATGAAGTCCTATTTTAAATCTGAATACTAAAATGCTGATAATTATTTTCATGCTATGGGGGATAACCAATAAATCGAAATATTTTTTGTCTTGTAGAAATAAAAAAGACGAACATTTCAAATGCTACAAGTGAATTTAAGCAACATAACACACATAAAACAGGAGATTTGTTTAAAGTAGGGTTAGTCTGTTTAATTTCTCCAAACATAAAAAACTGTAATAATGTATTCTCACATTAATAAATAAAGTAGTATATACATGCATGCATACATGTGTAAATAGCATGATCATATCACTAATACAAATCTAGGATGTAGGTAAAAGACATCCTACTTCAGGAATTTATATTATTTTTGATATTAATTTGTCGACATGTTAAAGGAATTTGCTATTCCTTTAAATAACGAATAATTAAAAAATGACTGATTAACAGTTATTTTTTAGTGTTAAAGTTTTGCTAAAGATTGCATTTAACAGTGTCACAAAATAATTTGTGTTTTTAAAGGATTCACAAGTGAACCTTAAATGACAGCAAAAGTGATTTAAATATTAAAATAAAGGAAATTCCTCAATTGAATATACAATACTAACTGATATCAATTAATACATTCTGTAGTGTTGGTCAGTAACCATTACTTTACTGATATATATTAGCTTTCTACAGCGAGGGAAAAGAATGACCACATGCTCTTTCTGCTCATATTTGTTTTCACTGGTCTTCCAGCAGTATTTTTCTTTTTTATGTGTTTGTTTGTTTTTCCTTCCTCTCCATTAAGCTTCGTCGCTGAGGTCTCGTGGCACAAGCATTGTTTGTTAGCAGCCTGGGCAAATATAAAACATACTCTGCTACACATGAGAGATAACTGCTGGATAAAAGCTGAAGATGTAGGGCTGGAGGACATACTGTACTAAAACCCAAAAATCCCCATTAACCCCTATTCATTTCCCAAAACCAACAGCATTTACTGCAATATTGAAACTCTTTCCGTTTTTGTTAAGGGAGATAGTTTGGTTCAGCTTCAGCGCGTTCCTTTAGATTTGCTGACTTGCCTTCTTTTTGCGCTCTATGATTCTCGCTTTTGGCAGCCTGCAGCAGTGTGTTCTCATAAACAAACACACACTCAGTGATGTCTGCAGACGGGACACTCCCTGCATACCAACTATCTCCCTACCTCTTATCTGGCTCTCATTCTGTCAGTTACATCGCATGTTTAGCATTACTAGCCTCCAATCCCAAGATGCTTTCTTAAATGTCTGCCCTCCCTCAGCCTCTCACAGGCAGATTGCAGCAATAGAAAGTAGCCCTCTTTGACTTTGAGATCACAATATAGCCTTTACAACTTTTCAGCTTTTAGGAAAAGTCATATTACGGCTCAATCTAAAATGAAATCATGAAAGCCACCGCAGCTTTTGCAGTAAAACATGTTACTGAATTGTAAACAGGTCGACCAGACACTATTTGGCCCCAAGAAGAGCTGTAGATCATCCGTTAACACAAACTTACCGTCACTCCAAAGAAGTTGGTTTCGTTCATCACATCCAGAACCATTTTTCCCACTTCACGGTCATCCACTGTGAAGTTGTGGTATGTGTCGTGCCTCTCCTTGTGTCTGAGGAGCTCCATGACACGTGTGAGGGTCTTTGCAATCACCCAAATCCCATCGTAAGCAAAGCCGTGGAACTTGCTGGTCTCCACTCCTTTCTGCTCTCGCTCACGGTTGTACTCCCTCTCGTACTCCTGTGGCGTCTAAAACATTTTTAAAACCATCCATTGTTTTCTACTGAATTTTAATTACAAAAATAACAGCTGGTTTAACTTTCGAATAAAAGGCTCTTTAGTTGCTTATTAGCATTTTTTGTTTATTACTACAATATTAGCCATTTATTGATAGTAATTAAGCAAATATTAATGCCTTATTCTCAATGAACTTATTCGACATCCCTAATCTTACCCAATACATGAACTTATAAACTAACTTACTAACAATTAATGAGCAGTAAATTAGAAATTTATAAAGAGAAAAGTCGGGTAACACTTCAGAATAGGGGTCCAAAATAATGCATTAGTTAAGCATTAATTAATGGTTAATTTGTTTACGATTAAGCATTATTTGAGCAAAAACACACTAGTAATTAATGATTAAAATGTTAGGTTAATCATTAATTAGTAGTGTGT
>JAUCNO010000353.1:6195286-6205286 GCA_032353835.1 Enteromius viviparus
TTAGAATAAATCGTATGAATTCGTACGAGTGAGGTCGTACAAATTCGTACGAATTAGCCACCTCGTAAAATACATACGAATTGCCGTGAGATCAGGTTGGCAAACCTTATAACAGTACTGGGCACATGGCACTTTAGAATTTTTTGTGCCTTTTGTTTGCATCACAAGGAAACAGCTCATCTTAGAGCCTCTCTAGGGTAGTTTGATAATGGATTGAGAAATAGCTTTGACACACTGTCTCTCAAAGTTCACCTGAAAGGAATCATTTATTCCTTTTTTTTCAAGGAGATTCTCTCCCTGTGAGATGATGCTGTGTATTCCACGTCGGGTTGAGCGGGTCTTTTATGAATCGGACTAACTGCGTCCTCTCTGTATGAAATGGGGAAGGTTAATGCGGTTTAAGGTATAAAATAATTACCAATTATCCCAGGGTTAACTACACCCTTAGGCAATTCCTTTCATGCCCCGCTATGCTGGGCTTGACCCAAATCAATGACAAAAGTTACCTTATAAATCCCCATAACAAAGTTTGACCTTCCACGGCTAAGTTATGGTGGTGGTTGTTTGGAAAAGCGGAATAAAGAAAAGCGAAGAGTGATCCAGGGAGAAAATAATACTCTGCTATAATCAAAAGCATAGTTAATGTTGAATTCAAAATGTCTCCACTCTACATGTGTGCTAAAGCCTCCTTCTTTATTCAGAAATTCAGCACCAGTTGCAGATTTTTACAACGGCCCTTCAAACTGTCACTTCGCCCGTTATGTGAAGTCATTTTGATGTTAACAAGTTCTTTACTGAGAACATCAACGCATTTACACCTTCTAGTGAGCTGTGATGGGTTACATTAGCTTCGCGGAATCCATTTTTAATACTGCTCCCTTACCCTGTCTGTTTTTTAAAGCAACAGCTGGATCAAGGAGCCACTAGTTTTGGTAAATGGTCAGAGGGGAGCTTATTCATCTCTCACATAACTAGAGTTATTTGTGACCCGTAAAGGGTCGACACTTACAAATAGATTTGGACAGTGTTGCCTTAACATCTGGAAACACTATTTAACTCATCCCATCTCAGGAAGTTTTCACACTTCACGCTTCATTAACCTCTAGGGTCTGGAGTCCCTGGGAAGACAGGGGAGTGAAACGCCTGTTTACACAGCGCCTTCTAAATCACCAGCGAGAGCTTTTGCCATCACTGTGGCACATCAGCGCAGGTGAGGAACATACAGGTGCCAGGCTCTCGAGGATCCTTCCCACCCATCTCCATTTTCACTTCTAATTGATAATGAATTAGCTTTCAAGTGAGAATGAGAAGTGCTAGTGGCAGCTGACAGCGAAGCACATTCTGCCTAGATGTGGTTTGTGTCTTACTGTCGCCGAGATCTGCTCTTATTTTTATTTTGTTAACCATGCATTATGAGCTGTATCCTTCACTAAGCTGATCATATAAGAAAACATTACATGTGTGTATATACAGTATATAAAGACACACACAAACACCGAAATGTATGTTTTTCTTCACGAAATCGCTGATAAAAGGGCTAAAGAGCTATGTTCAGTTGTGCAAAGTGTGTATGTTGGACATTTTACTTAATAAATTACTAATTGCTTTTCTTTGCTGTGATGATATCAGTCTGCATTTTGAAACGAGAATACATTTGGCATTCTATTACCAACATTTAAGGAGAAGGGTTAACACATTTTTAAGCATACATCATGACAATAATAAAACCAACCGATGCAGATATTTCACATTGTGCCAGTTCAATTTGTTTTTTTTGATGATTTTGCATCATGCCCAATCAAAATATTTTCATTGCAATTGTCATATTGATTCAAGCAAATATAATTCTAGTAACCTACAGCTAAAGTACTGCGGTTTTAAATACTAACCTTTAATTTGCTGGAGCCTGTGGTTATTAAGATCTAGAAAGATATGCTGGCTCCACATATTTCTGAAATCTCCAGTAGCGTTGTCATGGACCAACAAATTCTCCTTTGGCCAGAATTCAGTGGTTTATCAGATGAAATATAGGTAATGAAACACATCTCACAAGGTGATAATTAGAAAAGAAGAGCAAAGCAGCAGTCACAGGCTGTTAGATTTTTAATAACCACAATGACCAGGGGAGTTAGTGTTAACATTCGGGTCATGTTTATCGTACCGACTTACAGCGGGTCAAGAATATGTATGAAAAAAATACATTTAATACCGCTGTGACAAAGAGGCCCATAATTTACTGCTATTGTTTTTAATGAAAGATCTATGGTTTGTTCGTTTTCCCAAAGCTACACCTCTTAAATATCGGCGTCTTTTTATATAAGTGAGGAGTAAATGTTGAGCCAGAATTATGGGATCTAATTAAATGTTAAAACACTATATGAACACTACACTGGAACTCTGTATCTTGAAATAAACCAACACTTTTAATATTTTGTTAATTGCATCGCTGAGCTAAATCCTAGAATTGCCAATTCTAAACACAAAGTGCATTATGAGTTGCTCTCAATGCTGTTTTCACTCTTTTAATTGCCCTCAAAGGGAATTATTTAATTAACTCGCTGCAACTTCCCAATTAATGGTCTCTTTGTAAATTATAAGATGCCTGTGTGAAAACCCGCATGCATTTTTTGTTTCATGCCCGGGACACAAATCGATAATCCCTCATATTATAAAGGGCGATTGAATCAAACTTCAATCTTATTTCAATAAGGAGAAATGTTGAAGTGATTGCGGGGACAGAAAGCCTCTGCTATTGGTAGCCAAAGAAAAGCAGTGCCACTTAGATCTTTCTCACAATCACTTAAAACGGTACTTGACATTTGGCTCCTATCCTGCAGCTACTCTGCCATGCATTTTAGGATTACTTTACAGCGTGTGCCTATTAATTCACCGGCGGACTTCAACGCTGTTATCTCTGCCATGCAAACGCAGGATGGGGGATATAACTGACATGCGCATTGTTTATTCGCGAATCCTAAATTGATTAACTCAAGTAAGGTATTCGTCGTCTTAAAGAATTATATAATATAGCACTTTGTGTTTTGGGTCTTATTTTCGTGAATGTGGTTAATAAGTGGAGACGAGCTTGCTAAATGTTATTCATGTAAATTACCAGCATGCTTAGATTTGTTCGGCTTCCTATAGATTATTTTGTCTCTTTTGCAATCAGAAATATTGCCCTTTGACAAAGGGTTTGGTCCTCAATCGATTAAACATAACACCTTACGATTGACTTCCTCTAATTCACTCTTTATTCGAGACGTCGATGCCCAAAAAACCTTATTAGCTTTATAATTCAAAAATTGCCATTTCTGGTCTGTTCAATAAAATTAAATATTTTTCGTCGTGGTGCTCCCAGGTAGGCCTAAAACATGGCTTTACCAATCATTTACCGTTTTGGAGAGGTTTAATCACAATCGAAATGGATCTGTGGCTATGATTATTGTATAGAAATTAAACGCAAAAATAGTTCAAGTGAGCTTTAACTAACGCCACATTTAAATCCATGAAGATGTCTATGTGAAGCCAGAATGGCCATGTTTAAACAGATCGGGTGTGAATAGAATCACTGCTCGGTTGGCCTTGCACCTGTCCTGGAGGTATATGGGGCGCTCTCTTGAGTTTTGCAAAATATAAAACGACAAAAGAAAAAATAATCTACAACGCACTCGGGGAGGGGTTAAGACTGGGTGTTGCAAATGAGGCTCTTGAAATCACCTTCATAATTAATTGCGCGAATTTGATTCTATTAAATAAAAATAACACGTATTGAGGAACTCAATTAGCATTAATTAAGCTTGATATCCTAATTTGGAAAATGTGTTGAGGAAAACAAGCGTTTTCCGAGTCGTTTTACCCCTGATGTTGTTGAATACCAGCTTTCTGCCTTTGGGCTGCTTTTCTCTCCTCAGAGAGTTGAAAATGAGAAATGGAGATGGAATATCAGGAGGTGCTAAATTAGCTGCCTGATCTGCACTTATTGCTGCACACACACCCCCATTACTTTGCTGTTCTCTCTCTCTCTTAACATTCCAGGCATGGCGCGGCGTCGAGATAGCAGATTTATCAAATGGGAAAATGAATGCATGATGATCAGTTAAATTGAAAATCAGCGCCTGCATGACAGCCCGACCTGACACCTCCGTAATTAGAAAGAAAAATGATGGCGTCCGATGCATAATAGAGCAAAAACAATTTACACTCTCCCATAATGATCCAGCGTTCAAATTGAAAATTTCTCCGGGTAGAAATTGAATTCATAAAGTATGATTCATGGAGGACACATCTCCTGGAGGCTGCCTGGGCCATATCGATTGATAGTTTGTCTTGAATCATACAGCGTGCTGCTTTCAGGCAAAAGCTTAACTACTTAAGCAAATCGCTAATTTCACCTTAAGGCCACCAGTGTGCAGCCAGCGATACTCCTATTCAGATTGCGAATGAATTAAACATGAACGCGCCCCGGTAGAGAAAAAAAACAGCAGCAAATTGAAGGACACCTCCAGACAACTAACATTTTCCAAACACTTGTTTTTTTTTATTTTTTATATAGCCTACAAAAGGCAATTGACTGACTGAAATAAAGATATATTAATCGGCTGACTTGGAGATGGCGGATAGGATGATGGCTCCAAAACGGCCCAATCTTTCAATATGGAAGAATAGCTACGTATTAGGGATAAATAATGATTGTTTTTATAGCAACTCTGGGCCATCTTTATGTCTCTGCATTGTGTGCAAAATATGTTCTTATTGATTGTCCTGACATCTTTTCTGCTCTCCCCCTGTGGTTTATCTTGCCCACTTTTGTGCAGTCTATTTGCCCTGGACGCCATATGCTAAGTCTTAAGTCTGTCTCTGGTGAAAATTATGTAAATATTATGAAAGAGACACTGGCTCAGAAATTCATTTGCGCCGGCCTCGCTGATTATTTTCAATTTATTTGCAAATCGAGACCCAGTGGAAGTGAGACGACCAGAGGATGTTTAAGAAGACAGTAAACGCGCCTCTATGACCAAATTAAACACCTTGCGAAATGAAAATGCTAATTCATTATTGGTATTTACCGCTTATATTTATCAGGAAGGACGATTCTACGATTTTATTGCCTTCTTTTCTTACCTCGCCTTTAGATCTGGTCAACAGTGCTAATATTGTCAAGGCGCAGATGTCTGGGAGCCCCCACAGGGTCCCATGGGACCGCCAACCCTATTAGAACAAATGTGTTCTGCTATTGTAAATAGGCACGTTTGCTTCGCCCGTCCTATTACAGCCGACGCATGATCAATAGGCTGATAACACAGGAACATCAATATAAGCGACAGAACAATGAGGGATATCATCGAACATCTATCTTAATATAGCCAGCTACAAGGGCCCTGACAAAGTGAAAAGCTCATGAAAATTCCGCCCCACGAATTCCCATCTCCTATCCAATATGCACAAACACACTCCCAGCTGCCGGGGCTATTATTTTCGTATTTCAATTTGACACCCCAGCCTTTCATGCTAATTCTATTATTCTTGGAAGTTTATGTGATTTCATATCACTAGAAATCGGTAATGTATTATAACCCTTTGGGCTAAAATAAACTGAATCCCTGCAGTAGCCACCGGGAAAATAATTACTTTCATATCAAAACTCTGCAGGAGTCGAACGGGTCTTTTCGCCTCCGGCTCGTAACCTCATTTCAGTGTAGCTTATAGATGAATAAATTTGTTAAAGCAATACACAAAATACAACACAGGGTTTTGGGAGAAGGAGCTATATAGCCCACAACATAAGCTCTATTTAGGGCCATGCACGCTTAAGTTTGTTGTATACAATCGATTTATTTATGAAAAAACTTACATATATAAATATCTTAATACTTTGTACAACGTTTGAGGTTTTGTCTTGTTTTGATTTTTTTTTCTTTTTCTTTTACAGTTTCTTATACAGGGAGCTGCTGCTATGTTCAATAAACATTTGATAGCCCACCACATACATACACAAATTATTCACACAGATATTTCCCCTAATCAGAATATAAATATGTCAATGAAAACGATACGTTTCGACTTTTTTCACCTCTTCGCCTTATCTGCGGTCGTGCAATATCGACACGCTCCTCGGTTTCTACTACGATTTCGTTTATTCCATATCGACGTCGACTGAGTCTTTGTCGGTGTCCTTGATGCTTGTCGCTGATTCTGAATTTTGTGGTGGATAGTCAGGTAACGACTGCTCCTTTTTCTCCGACTGGGGAGACTTTGGATCGACGGGGTCTAATTCTATATCTTGTGGGCACCTTTCGTTACAGCTGCCCGCCGAGTGACCGTTAATGGTAGTCTGTAGTGAACTGCTCTGTGGTGAACACGTTATGTTGCCTGACTGACTGACCTGGCCTTTGATAGCTCGCGCGCCGCTGTTGTTTACACTGTTGTTCTCCTTGGCGTTCCTGTGTAGGTTCCCAGCAAAGGTGCTCTCAGCAGCTGGCCCTTTCTGGCCATTTTCAGCATCAGGGCCTGGTGCTGTGCTCTTCAAAGCAGTCTGTGGAACAATGAAACCGAGAGGTTGTGTAATAGGGTACAGTAAAAAATGTCCTTTTCCTATCAAAGGCCGTGGAGCCGTTACGGGGAAGTCCATGTGCGGCTTGCGCCTCGGCCTGGAGTCCGACAGAAGGCTTTCCACGCTGAAGGGATTGAGTTTTTGAAGAGTGGAAGACCTACTGTTGGAGCACAGGTTTGACTGCTGACCGCTGTCGGATGAGTCCAGCTCGGATCCGCTCGCGTCTTGGTCCGCGGTTCTTTGGTTCTGGAGTTTCTGTGGTGTTTGGTCACAGCTTGGTTGCGTTTGGTTTCGACCCATGTCGCAATGGAGGCTTTGTTCACTGTCCGTTATTTGTGACAAGCCACTGTCACTGTCAGATCCTGGGGTGTGAAATAAGTCCCCGGGAAGGAGTTTGTTTTGAGACTTTAAAAGCCGTCTTTCCTGTTTCCTTTTCTTTTTCTCCAGCCTCTCTAGTTCTCTGCGCGCAATCTCCTCTGGGTCCATTGGCTCGCCACTGCAGGTCGTCGGATGGGAGTTGTGTGCAGGTCGCCCCGGCCCCTTCTTCGTGTTTTCCTTTTTTCTCCATTTCGCTCTTCGGTTTTGAAACCATACCTAAACACGAAAAAAAAACATTACATTAATTTCCATGTCATTAAAATAATGCCAAGTCTGCAGAAACATATAGGCTACAAATATAAAAATACAGGCCGCCTTTCAGTAGCCTATATGCAAATTATATTTACGTTAGCATATAGCATATAGCCTATACACATAGCATGACACATTATATTAGTATACTTATAATATACAATAAAGTATATTATATTTTCTGTATTGTATAATAGAAAATGTATTTTATTTTGTTGTTTTTTAAAACTCTAAAATACAAGTAGCCTATTAAACAAATTTACGAGTTGCCAGTCTTTTATAGAATGCTGTAAATTTATTAAATATGTATTATAAACGTGTTATTGTTATAATATAATTTAAATAATATATCCATACAGCAGAATAACGTTATGGTTTAAATATATAATTTTAAATGCTGCTGTAGAAGAAGGCCGCGTCCTAAAACAGATGAATAACATTACGCTTCATAAATTTAAGGAAACGAGTTTTGAGTTATAGGCCAAATGTTTGATTCTCTCCTTCTTTTTTTTCTTTAGATAAAAAAAGATAATGATAACGAACTCACGCCTGACAGACATGCTATTTGTGCACACCGAAATGTGCTCTCTCCAACAGTAATGCATCTATTAAATGTAATTATTTAACAGGCTTATATTTATTAAAGATCGTGCACAATTATGAAGAATATATTATGTATATTTTCCCTCGATTCTACAAAACGTTTAACCCGACTGTAAAAGAGGATCAAAATTATTTCTAAATATGTCTATTCTAATTATGCTATTATTCTATTTTTGTGCAGTGTGATCTCTTATTTTCTCTGCTAACAGTGGGGCCTACTGTTTAGTCTACAAAACACAGTACAGAACTCCAAAAAATAAAAACGTCTAAGAAATTGCACGTTTTAATCATTTAAATTATAAATGAAGCTAATTTAAAAAAAGAAGGCATTTTCAAAATGAGCACATCCCGTGTTTTATACAAGTAGCCTAACATAAAAAAATAACAGAACAAAGAACAAGGGGGGGAAACAACATTTATAAAACCGCGTTGTTTCCCACAGAATAATTTTTGATTCGTCTGTTCATAACGTCACACCACAACACGTGAAAAACAAATTTAGTGTATTTACCTGCACCCTCGACTCTATCAAATCCAATCTCAGAGCAAGTGCTTCCCTCATGAACACATCTGGATAGTGACTTTCATTAAAAGCCTTCTCTAACTCCTCCAGCTGCCAGCCAGTGAAATTGGTACGAGTTCGTCTTCTTTTACAACCCGGGCTATCCTTCTCTGGATCCCCCGAATCTATGTGAAAAACAATACATTTGCATCGCTCGTAACTTGCACAGTTCTGTCCACCAAAACAGTGGGCCCACTGACATTCTGCGTGGCGTTTATTTATCTGCATGAGCGTTTACTGTTAATGTGCAAGAAAGGATAAAGAGAAAACGTTAGCCGTCAGTTTTGTTTCCTCGCTAAAGTAACAATGACAAGAAAATAATACGAAGAGATGGAAGCAGCCAACGTGCTGTCCATAATTTTGAAGAATCCTCAATCCTTATAAAAGTCAGCCTGCTTTAATTCCAGTAAACTAGCTTGAACACATCCTTTCTTTTGTTTCCCCGGGCTATTCCTCAAAGCTTTATGTAGAAAAAAAAAATATCTTTGTTTTAGGCTACAACATGACAAAAACACGCTTTTTTTTTCTTCTTCTTCTTCTTCAGTCCAAAACCCTCATGCCAGTTTAGGACAAGTGTGTGTTTGCTTACCTGTCAGTTTGTACTGTTGGCTATCTCCATTCATAACGCAGCCAGACGACAAGAGAGGGTTAGAATTCACCACGGAAGCCGCGCAGGAGCCGTTTAATAATCCGTCTATCGAGAAAGGAACCGCGGCCGTAGATTGAAGTTGATGACCGGCTAATTCGTACACATGATGGTGGCTCAGATGGTACGGAAAGCTCACCATCCCACCGAGCGAGCCTCCGAACTGGGCATGAGGTGGATCCAGTATCCTGCTGTCCATCATCTCCCAGGCAGAAGGAAACGACGTCTGGTGGTTGGTGATGTGAATTTAAAAAACATGCAGCGAGAGTGGCCAGCGAGGAGGGGACATGATGTGGAGAGTAGGATGAGCTGTTCTTTATCAACACGAAGCTTCCAATAATTAGCTCAGGCTCTGGGAATTTGAGACCAATGAGAAGCGTTAATCGGCGCTGACGTCATAGACGTAGCCTGAAAACGCTTTCCATATCGATTGCTAATTAAACCTGACATCCACCTCAATAAACAATATCAGAGCTGTCACAACAAGACAGGAGGGCTTTGATAAGAACTACATCACGACTACACAGGGGGCCTTAGAGGGAGAGCGATCAGATTTGATACCCAGTTAAACGCTAAATAGACACTGAAATCTCACCTCGGACTGCAGCCACACAGAGCGGCGCATTCATCACCGTTTGAGACAATGCCCCTCTATTCATTTCAAATCTTTTGCACACACAAACAAACATTAAAAAAAAGAAACGATAACGGGGGGAAACAAACGCGCGCGCGTGCTACCGACTCGTCAAGTAGAAATGTTGCCATGTGAACAGGTAAGACTCCTCGCGCGCTGTTGACAAATTGAGCAACCCACTGGTATATAATCTGTTTATTTATGTGGCGATTTTCTCGGGCAACTTGTCAAAAGTCAAGCCGAGGATATTCGTCAAACAGAGCTGTCAAATTTAATTCCGAACTACAAGCTGAAGCGTCACAATGCTTTAGAAATAAAGGGGAGTGAGAATAATGTGCGCCTGCTCGCTTGATACTGCTGGAGGAATAAATGAAC
>JAUCNO010000353.1:6210286-6235351 GCA_032353835.1 Enteromius viviparus
TTTTGATCATAAACACTTAATAATGTTTTCAATCCTATAAACATACTTAAACATATTCTAAATCAAGGTTCACTAAAAACCTTCCTCAATAACCATTTCTGTCTGTTCTCGTGAGTTGCTTTTGTTTTATGCAAAACAATACATTTGGAGGAAATTAAAAGTATTAATTTCTTTGAAAAACATAACGAACATAACAAAGAACTAGAAAAGTTTTACAGAACCCCTTCTCTTCTGACGTCAGGCTGTAAAACCCTTTTGGTTATCCAATGCGACCTTTACATTTAAGAGAATCCCAAGCTTCCTTTTTTTTAAAGAAAGTGCTGAATATTGGCTGCACTTTTTCCTGGCGTTCAGACAAACGGTAATATTTACACATCCAAACCTGCTTTGCAATTCTTAATAAGAATTACTGATATGTCCAATCACAAAAGCTTAACAAGCCTTCAGATGCAATGGTTTATTACGCGCAATTATCATTCAGACAGCCTATCAAAATTCAATCATGCATAAAGGGATTATTAACCAAGAATAATACTATCTCATAATACAAAATACGTTGGATTGCTTCCCTCCAATTTGTCGTGGCAGTAATTACTATCCAATTTAGAGTCCCTGCCTAGCTTATAATTCTGGATGCGCTCAACTGAATGTAAGGACAAAACAAAGAAAGACTTATTTGTTTATAGTTGGGCTCAAGGAGCTGGTCAGCGCTAGGTCACCGAATGCACTTCACTTAAGTTTAAAAACAAACTGATTCGTTTTGAATATCTGAAATCACTTTATCACGGCAGTGTGGATTCATTATAATGCAAGCATCAAAAACGTGCTGTCGGCACAACTTTACAGTCAGGATAGTACGATTTTTCATATGCAATATTTGCATGGCGTCCCTCTGAATCTCACACCTGTGAGCCTTGGAGGATTTTCAGTGCTGAGTGCTTAAAAGTGTAGTCACATTTCAGCAGGAAACCCCCGCAGTTAAGAAAGTGTGAATGTGCGTATGAGGCACGCTGTGTCAAACACACCTGGAAGAAAAAAAAAACAAAAAAAGTGAAATGCTTTGCAAGTACTGGACACCTGGGAAATTTGTGACACCGCTGACAGGGTGAGTGAGAAATGGTGATGAGCGGCCCCCAAACAAAAGCGTTTACCATGCTGTTTGACAGACACTGTCACCGCACAGAGAAACGGAGGGTGACCCAGGAAGACATTTTGGCAGAGAGCCACCGCGCATTTGCAGGCGTAAACGTTTGCTCTCGCAAAGACGGGATAAGAAGCGGATATGAAATTATTACAATCAGTTTACTATTCAAGCAGACAGAGTTTCGGCAACGTAAAGGAATCCCGATGATGAAGCAGGTGTTCTCTGAGAGGTGCCATCTGGCAGCAAAATTAGCAGCTTATGAGCCAGGTGCTCTTGTACCAGGGAAGAATCTGAGATGAGCTCAAAAGTGATCTTTTACACGGGCCTCCAGGAGCATGACTGAGCACTGTTGCATAATGAGAGGCGACGACTGGTTGGTCTTTGTTTTGAATTATTTAAACGCGTGTTGTGTAAACCTACTCTGCAAATATAGGAATTCCAGATCTTTAAATTGGATCGCTGCTTGAGTGATCAATTCACTAATGAACCTGTTCGAGATTATTGAGGGTTTCAGAATCCATGTGTTTTCACAGCCTGAACATTAGCTGTTAATCTTCCTGACTGCGTTCATTATTCACGTTCCTTTCATGTATAGATGCTTTTAAAGGGATAGTTCACCTTAAGCTATTATTTAGTTATGTTTTGAAGAATAGCGGAGGCCACTGAGTTTAATGACGTTAATGCAAAATAATAGGGATCGTCTTCTTTAGTGTTTAACAGTAGAGTAAAGGTCCCAAATGGGTTTGGATCATGATGGTGATGAGAACATTTACATTTTTTTTGGTAAACATGGAATGAGATCAGATGGTGTGTATGTAATTCTAGGTTAGACAACACCTTTGGAAACAATTAGTTATAATGCATTATAAGTCTTGCGATTTTACTTAAAGCTGACACTTATATGTAATAACAATATTATTTTTTTCTCAAACAGCCATAAGATCAGATGAATGTGTAATATGAAACAGTTTTGATTCTTTTATTTATTTACTTTATGTATAAAGCACTTCACACAACTACCAGTTTAACCAAAGTGGCTAAGAAACACATAAAGAGCACAGAGCATCGAAACACAAATATAATGGTACCTTATCTGTTGATTAGTAACTACACGTCAACTAGCCTTCATTAGAGTGTTAGTAATGTGTCAACACTTTATTTTGATCATTAATATAATTTTGATACTTTGCAAGCATTAGTAAGCATTTTGCATTCATTATAAAGCCTTTAGAATACCCTTATAATGTATTAGAAATACAGGCTTCATAGAAAATGTTACCAAAAAGTTAAAAGTAAAATAAATAAAGTTTACAGTAAATAATAGCATTTTTACATTTTAAAATAAGCTTTTAATTAGACATCTTTATTTTTTCATATAAAAAAAAAAAAAAATGTAGAAACTAATTAATATGGCATTCCATTATGAGCCAACTTTGGTCCTTGAGCATTTGTTTGGCCGCTGAATAACTATCTGTGTTTACCCAGCATTTATTTTTTTCTTAGTGTTAACTATTTAATGATCTAAAGAACCTTTTATCATAATATTAAAGAAGTTATTTTGTTCATTGGAAAGGTTCCGTGAACATTAAAGGTGGAACCATGTGAATAAAGAAACTTATTTCTAAGGGTAATATTACACTAATTCTATTATTATTGATATTACATTTATTATATAGGTGTAATGTAAAAATATTAGTGCTGTCAAATGATTAATCGCATCCAAAATAAAAGCTTGTTTACATATGTATGTATACTTTTTATATATTTGTATAATTATGTATATATAAATACACACACATACAGTATATATTGAAAATATTTACATTTTTACATTTATATATTCATTACATTCTAATATATATATATATATATATATATATATATATATATATACACTCACCTAAAGGATTATTAGGCACACCTGTTCAATTTCTCATTAATGCAATGATCTAATCAACTAATCACATGGCAGTTGCTTCAGTGCATTTAGGGGTGTACAACAGCAGAAGACCCCACCGGGTACCACTCATCTTCACTACAAATAGGAGAAAGAGGCTATAATTTGCACTAGCTCACCAAAATTGGACAGTTGAAGACTGGAGAAATGTTGCCTGGTCTGATGAGTCCCAATTTCTGTTGAGACATTCAAACGGTAGAGTCAGAATTTGGCGTAAACAGAATGAGAACATGGATCCATCATGCTTTGTTACCACTGTGCAGGTTGGTGTGGTGTGAGGGAAGTTTTCTTGGCACACTTAAGGCCCCTTAGTGCCAGTTGGGCATCATTTAATTGCCACGGGCTACCTGAGCATTGTTTCTGGCCATGTCCATCTCTTTATGACCACCATGTACCCATCCTCTGATGACTACTTCCAGCAGGATAATGCACCATGTCACAAAGCTCGAATAGTTTCACATTGGTTTCTTGAACATGACAACCCCCACAGTCACCAGATCTCAACCCAATAGAGCATCTTTGGGATGTGGTGGACAGGAGCTTCGTGCCCTGGATGTGCATCCCACAAATCTCCATCAACTACAAGATGCTATCTTATCAATATGGGCCAACATTTCTAAAGAATGCTTTCAGCACTTTGTTGAATCAATGGCACGTAGAATTAAAGCAGTTCTGAAGGAGAAAGGGGGTCAAACACTGTATTAGAATGGTGTTCCTATTAATCCTTCAGGTGAGTGTATGCACATGCATGTATATATATATATATATATATATATATATATACAATAGAAATACACAGTATACACATATCATGTAAACAAAACTTTTATTTTGGATGCAATTATTTGTGATGTATCATTTGAAAGCACTATAAATATAATTATATTAATTACTATTAGATTACAATTATCAATCCATTAGATTACATTAATTATGCTATTATATTTATCACTAAAAAGTAAAATCACCTTTTAAATAAATGAAGAACCCTGACTGTATCTAGACTTTCTCAGTTGGTTAAGCATTAATGGAATCAATTGTCAAAAGACATTCAACTTGGTAAAACTTTGTATAGATGCAGACATAACAAAAAGCCAAATCTCTGTTGATGGGATACTGATAATTAAGGTAATTAAGGACACAAACTATCTTTTCAATAGCATAGTAACAGTGAAACTATTATTTATTTGTAATGAAAAATATACGTATTAGAAAAAGTATGACATAATTTAGTGAGGCTCACTCAAATAGAAAAAGAAACAACATTGCTGCCACCTTGTGGTGAAACAATACAGGCAAAGCTATTGTCCTGTACCAGTGTATGATGTTTCATGAAAGAACTCATTGTTATCCCTAAAGATCGAAGCTGCTCTCAAGACAAAAAATACTGTCATAGCTAAATTATATTTTACACTTGTCCTTATTGAATGCCTTGATGGTAATTTGCCTGTAACGTTACCTTTTCTTTTTTTACAGGCAGTGATGGGAAAAACGCCGTTTAAATAAACGACGTTACTAACTGCGTTATTTTTTTTCAGTAACGAGTAATCAAACGAATTACTGTTTCCCCCGTTACAACGCCGTGGCGTTACTATAATTTATTATAATATTATTAGCATTTTCAGTCCATCTCAATGTATGCGCAGTGTAGCTGTATTTGACGTACCATATACTCTGTGAAGACGCACGGGTTCTTTAGAAAGATGAAGAGCAAGAGTCTTTTATAACATGCAGACTTGACGCGCTACATGTGAACGATATTCTTTGTTGAGTTTTCCTGTCAAAATAACGAATCGGAATTCCTCAACTTTTAAGAACTGCCGGTTTCTCTGGTAGTGGGCGGGACTAATGCGCTAATGACAATCTTATTGGCTGGCGTTCACCTATTATTTCAGCATTATATATCAGTTATATCAGTTTTGATTTTAGCAAATCAATTCTAGCGAACGCATACTATGTGATTAATATTCATGAACCCTGAAGCTCATTAAATACTTAATGCGTTTTATATTGTTATTAGTAGTAGAATTCGTAGTAGTTTTGTTATCTTATAATTCTTTTATAGAAACATTAAATGGTAAACAAGCACCACCACCAGTTGGTTTCATTAATTTAACATTTAATATTGGGAGCATCCAAGCTTGCCATTTGATTTTTTTTAGTAAGGCAATACTTTCCCTGATAATAAGTTACTTTTATAAGGCTGTAACTCAGTTACTAACTCAGTTACTATATGTGATAAGTAACTAGCAACTATAACTAATTACTTTTTTTAAGTAATGTGCCCAACACTGGTATCAATAGTTAGTTACTAGTGTAACGTTTCACTGTTGAGAGCTGGCGAAGGAGCACGAGGAGGCAGGAGTAAAATATAAAACAAAACACTTTTTAACAAAGAAAACAGAACGTGGAGCAGTATCCAATAACAGGGTTTTCCAACATTATCTTCATGCAAGGTTGCACAAACACATGAACATTCATTGACCGACAATAAGGAACTCAAAAGACTAGGTTTAAATACACAGACACTAATTACAAGACAATACACAGCTGAGGGAAAACACAGGTGGGTTAAATAATCAATAATAATGACAAACAGACACAGAAAGGACCAAATAAGGGCACACAGGAAATCACAATGAAAACGAAACTAAAACAGGAACCTGAAATTGAAACTAAACCAAGATGCTTAAAACAAAGACAAAAACAGAACAAAACAAACCAGGAATGTTACAACTAGTTACTTTGAATCATATACTAAATATCCATATATTTTTATTTAGATATAGGTAAAATGTATTATATACACACAGAGACACACACATAATTGTCAATTATTCCCTTAAGAAAGTAATTGCGATTATTAATCACAATTTTCACATTTTACACTGAATGATGTTTATACCATTGTTTCAAGCAACTGCATGCCATATTTATTCATGCATATAAACAAGCTGAAGACACTAACTGAAAAACCTTTATTGCTTTTTTTAGTATTACGCCTCAAATGACAACGATTGACCTATTTTGTAAGGTAGAAAATAAAAAGAGAAAACATTTGAATGGTATAATAATGTTATACTAAAATTACAGAACATACTGTAAGTGTTTATTTTTTTAAATGCAATTTATTTCAGTGATGCAAATCAGAATTTGCATCACCCTTTCCCTCAGTCTTCAGTGTCACTTAATCCTTCAGATATCCTTCCAATATGTTGATTTATCAATGCTGTTGTTTTTAGCTTTTTATTTATAAAAGTATCCAGAACAAAAAGGTTCCAAAAATATTAGGCAGCAAAACACTGCAGAGTGTACACGAGTGAAAACATCTCGCAATACCGCCGCTAAACATCTGAACAAAACTAAACAAATGCACATTTACTTCTGTTTTTTCTGCAAAATGTAAACTGTCTATAAGCGTTTTTTCAGCTTATTTAATGTATTAATTAAACACTGTATTTAATGTTTAAAGTACATGCACAACAAATTGGTAATGTCATCGTGGTATCATGTACTGTAATTGAACGTAGCTTCGGTGTTAATCAAAGATTTTCATTGATAGAAAACAATAGCCTTTGCAGATTTTACTATAGATTCAAAGCCACATTTTCAATACTCCTAATGTCCTGAAACGTTCTGTTACAACTTCGCTTCAGACGACTCAGCGCGTACTGCAGGGAATTGAACAAATCGTTTAAAATGATTTGCGAACCAGTTCACTGGTTTGCCAACTGTTTTGGTCACGCCTTTGAACAGAATTGACTCAATAGAATTAATCATTTGCGAATGGGTATCGTTCACTGCCTAGAGAAATGTAGATGGCTAATCTGGAATAAACTAAAGCATTTTTAACTTGTTTAGCATTAAGATCGCCCACAGTAATGAAGTAAATGTACAGTTTTTTCACTGAAAAAATACTTGAGTAAGAGTAAAAGTACCCATTTTTAAATACAATGTAAAAGTATAAGTTATCCAAAAGATTTACTCAAGTAAATGTAACTCGTTACCACCCACTTCTGGTACAGCTTCTATCTATTGAAAAATAGTCCAGTTCCGAAACTCACTTTTAAACATGACACACACTCAGACTTGAAATGAGCCAATGTTATGCAGTGTATGATTCTATGCACTGTCTGCTGAAGACAGTCTGCTGAAGATGTCATGTGTTTTGCTGAACAGCTTTAAAGAAAAAAAAAAAAAACGTCTAACAAAGACATAAAAATGATTCGATGACACTTTCAAGTCAGCATAGTACAATAATAACTATTATTTAAGTTTTGAGTTGGTTAATGGTTTAAAAAATTTGCTGGGCCACCAATCCACTAAACCAAGATTGATGAACTTTGGATAGGAGCAGCTGACACCAATAAGGGTTTAAATCTATGTTTCTTTACTCGTGGTTCATGCAAAAGGTGAGCTGATTTATGACTAGTTTTTTTACTTTATGCTTTTGACATGTAAACCGTCTATGTTGCACAGCATTTTGGGTGCTTTTATAGTAGCATTGCATATATGTGACGTCATTGTGTGATTACAATGCCAAACTATCAGGCAAAGCTGAGCATGTCACAGGTTTTTGTGAGTACGTGTAAAAACAGTACAACAACAATGTCCCCTAAGTCTTGTGGGAAGAGGTACATCATAACAGAATCCCAGCTATAGGTCTGCCTCAGGGCACAGAAGCCAGTCAGGGACACAGGGAATGCTGCATTGATTTTAATCAGTGATGTCACAGAATCAATGGGACCTTATAAGCCTCAGGTGAAAAGTGGTAATGAGTCGCGGCCTCATGAGAGCTACGTTTTATTGGGCAGGAGACATGCAAGACATCTTACCCAGTCTTTATTTTTGCCAATAGTAAAAATGTTCCCCTGACAACTTTGTATTCCTATTGGAATACTATCATCACATTCTTCATTGACTGTGATGATAGTATTCCAATAGGCGTACACCATTCTGACCCTTTCACCAAAACAGAACATCTTGCCCAGCCAAAGGGAAATGATTTCAGGCTGCAATGCAGCCAAGCAAAATAAATATGATGAGGTAACTTCACAAAGCATCTGCTCCCACATTATTGTGTATAAATAAAAGCATTGCAAGTTTACACAGTAAATTAGCATTATGAAACCTTCTTTTAACAAGCAACAAAGTTGAACAGCAGGTCATAGTCTTGCCACATGGGAGATATTGACTTCACTGATCTGCTGTTTTTAAGTGATGCTATTAATCACTAGCTTTGGTCACCGTTATCACAGTGTGATTAATTGCACTTTCGTAATAAATCTATTTAAATACATTTTGTAAAGAATAGCTATTTTCCCCAGCTCTAGAACACATGGCTGGTGATGTATGAGCAGAACCTCACTCTGTTTGCATGAACCCAAGATGCTGATTACAAACAATTATTCACTGTAACTCACTATAATAAAGGGATAATCGTAGCCCATAAATTCATTCCCTTTGCTTTGAACCAAAGCTTTTCTGTTCACACACTGAGTGTACAAGCTATACAAGATTGACACAGTAACCTCAGTTGTTGCCATCTGTAACACCTAGGGTAAAAAGAGCATGTTGTTTTTGATCAGACATGGATTGGATCAATAAAGCCTTTTCTTCTCGCTCATGCATGTATCAATAATTGATTGAGCCGTGTCAATGGACCAGATGAGGCTATTAATCTGCTAAGTAGCAACCGTGAGACACTTTCACAGATGAAACCTGTTAAATTGCAGTAAAATTGCTGAAACTCGTATAGCGGTTCACACATGCAACAGTTTCCCACCTTTTTATGTATTGCTAATGTTAATGCATCAGTAGCACAATGGTGTTAAAACCCCATTCGTTTATATATGGAGAGAAGCTAGGCTCAATCTGATCAATAAAACCACACCTCGTGGCAGCCGTCGGATTATTTGTTCGGCCAATCAGAAGACTTCTGAAGCACTTTCTGTCTGTCAGTCATTTTGCGCATTCACAACAGGCACTCTCCATATGTGTTTGTGTGTCTGTTTGGAGGATGTGAAATGCGTCAAAACATCCTGAGGGGAATAGGATGACACGGGAAAATAAAGAGGCCAAAAAACTATGTGACCAAAAAAGAAGCAAGACGAGAGAGCAAGAGCTAGCTTTTCTTTGCTGGAGGGAGCAGAGAGCTTCAAAACAACTTGAAAACAGATGCCAATCTTTCTGTGCTTCTGACTGACAGGTAAATACATTTTTATAGAAAAAGGGAGTCGTTTCTTGTGGACGTTCTGAACAGTTAACATGCTTACAGTGCCGCATGGGCATCTCTGAGGCCGATACATGTTACACATCTTGATGCAAAGCCAATGATACGATGTATTAAAGATACATATGATGCGGCAATGCTATGCAATTCATTCCTATTACAATGTAGTGTGAGATGACCATGAAATAGCTATGCAATTCAATATGGTACAGATGGATCATTTTCATTTCTTTGGTTCAGACAAGACAGCCTTGTTTATCTAATGTTCTATATGACAACTAAGACACGCCTCTGTCTCTGTAGTGTTATGATGCGTCATATTCGCATAATAGCAGTGAAAAGAGAACGCGCTTGAGAAACAGTTTAGAGGAGAAATCTTACTAAAATAGAATATCAACTTTACATTAAAAATAACATTGTTTCAGGCCTGCATGACTTTCTTTTATTCAGACTGCAGGGGACATACTTTACAATGGCACATACTGCGATTTGTAAAACTTTTTTCTTAAACAGTTGAGTTTTACTGTTTTTGAATCCATTCGGATGATCTCTGGTTCTGGTGGTAGCACTTTTACTGCAGCTTAGCAAAGATCATTGAATCTGATTAGACGGTTAGGAGTCCGGCGTAATAATCAAGGAACTTCGCTGCCAAACCATGGCTACAGCATGTGCAATGATATTACACAGCGCTGTTTGTACATAGAGCATGACTTTCAACTATAGAGACATTTGTGAGACACTGTTTGGCATTATTGCATCTGCTGCAGCCAGGGTACGTCAGTGTTATTCCTTGATTATTAGGGTCAAATGAGAGTCTAGTTCCTCGCCATATCAGCCTAAAAAACTATCTGTCAATCTTAGTATTTTTAAATAGGAAAAATATAGAAACTCTTTTTTATCATTTATAAGCGAGAGACGCTGAAGGTCTAATCAGATTCAGTGATCTATGCTAAGCTGTTCTACAAGTGCCATCGCCAAATCGGCTGATAAAGTTAAAGTGTTCCTTAAACTTTTAAATCTGTTTGATGAAGTTTCCTATAAATGCTTTGGAAAGATTCTTTGTCAGTTGTGTTCTGCACGCTGTATTTCAATCCTCAGAGTCACATATTCTTTGCTGTCAAAAGTTGGATGTTGTTCAACCCTCTTTTTGAAAACTTTTTTTTCCCCCTAAATACATTCTTTTAAATACGATTACATGAATTTAGTTTGTTTTGTGTAAACTGTCTCTTTATGTGTAAATTGCCATCTGCTTGAAAACACCACAAGGTCACTTTAAATTTTGCTCATCCATACCAATGGAAAATAGCCAAACAAATACTCCACACTAAATGCACAAGTTGAAAAAAAAAAAAAAGGTTTGCACTCAGCATGTTTTTTTCTGTGTTACTTTTCCAACAGCATATCTCGCTCGATCCAAAGTGAGAACGAGTGAGAGGGTTACCATGACTCTGCTGTTGGTGGCCTCGTTGATATTCTCCTCCTCATCCTTCTCTCTGCCTGACCCCTTTTGTTAGCTAAATTACATAAGCTGGTGGAACAGTGGCGGAATGAAGTGCAGAGGTCCAAAGATACAAAAACAACAGCTCATGTATACATTATTTCACTAATCCCCCGTAAAACACTTATTATGCAGCAATGAAAAGCAAAGATAAAATGATTAGCCTGATGTTCGGGGAAGGCTCTGCCCATTTCCTCTTACCCTCTCAAACACGACTGCCAACTGATGCTTAGCATTGCAAATGACCTGCCAGAGAGCTAAAAGAAGGGAAAGGAGTGCAGATAGGAGGAGGGAATTTAGGGGGAAGACTGGTAAGGATGTTGCCTGGAAGGGGAGGAGGTGTGGGTGTGTTTCACTATTTATAAAGGCAAGCTTATTCTGTATGAGCTCTTTGATGGAGTGCAAATCCATGGCTCCAAGGACAAGAGAGATGCCGGTAATGTGATAAGTGGCCTGGCTGATTTGATTCCGTTCCAAGTCAAACACGTGTTTTATTCTGCTCCATTTGATGCCGGTACCATTACCTGTCTACCTGAGCAGACATGAAAAAGTGCAGTGATGAGAATACCAAACAAAACAATCAATTCATTTAGTGTCACGAAATTGCTTTAGCAGTTGGAAACTTTTTTTTTTTCTGGGTTCTGGTGGTTTGCAACTCGAAGCATTCTGTTTTGGCAGTTACTGACAGTACAGTATTTACTCACACACATTTGGACACTGTTGACTTTTAAAATATCTTCTTTTGTGTTAGCCATGCAGCTTTGGAATGACATGATGAATCAATTTTTAAAAAGAATACTTCATCCAAAAATGAAAAATCATAGTACTCATGTGAATGCACAGCAGATATGGAATTGTTAAATATATTTGTTGTTGATTTCATTATGATTATGATTGAACCACTGATTTAAAAAACTATTTTAATGATGTCTTTCTATTTCTGGGTCTTGAACGTGTCGGTTCCATTCGGACAAATGGTTTGGAACAACATGACAGTGAGTAATTAATGACAGAATTTTCATTTTTGGGTGAACTATCCCTTTAACTTTAGTACTTCACTGAGGTCAAACAAATTTCTAACTAAGGAACAAACTATACACTTTGAAATTGGAAAGAATATGCATATACTCTGATCTGATGCACAGTTATTAAAAGATAAATAAATAAATACCAATACAAATAAATAAATTAAAGTTATGGAGGTTTATGAGACAAAAGAAACTATTAAAAAAAAAGTTCATTTAACATGAATGTTCTACAATTATTTAAATATGTTTGTGTTGATTAATTAGTCTGTTCATTCAAACTTGACCCTGGACTGTTGTTCTGTAAAGAATGCGTCACATTTAAATAATTGTAATTATTAAAATTGAGAGAAAAACATTGAAAATAGAGCAAAAATAAATAAAAAATTATAATTGACAAAAACGGCCAACTACTGTATGAATAAATTAATTAATAAACACAAATTAACTCATTGTGGTACTGTTTATTTTATGATAATAAAAGTCTCTGTTCACAGTTTGAGAACCTCTGATTGAAGATGGTGTGAGAGATGAAAAAATTTGAGATAACTAGAATATATTTGGGATTTAAGTTATGTGAAATACTGTACGATTTTGGATGAACTGACAGGAATGAAACCATCCAGAAAAAAAAAAAAATCTTGTTTAGGTTGAAAAAAATCATCTTTTTCTCTCCGTTTTGGCCTTCCATCCACACTGAGACAGCGTTTTTGGTGAAGGAAAACAGAGCTTTTTGAAAATGCTCTCCAAAGTGGATACATTTGAAAACGCAGTTTTCGCGTCGCATTGTGGACTGTGAAAACAGAGGCTTTCGAAAAACGATGATGCATTCTAGTCATATGATGCAGTCATGTTACCAATTCAACTGATGGCGGACAGCATTGTAGAGCAGATGTTTTGTTTACTCTCAATTTTGACAGCCCTATTAAAGATTAATGTCAGTTTGTACATGGTCCGGCTCATTGTTAGTCAATTTAAAAAACTTGGTGCTTTTCCTCGACCTTTCAAAGAGCCGGAAAGTAAATAAAGATGGAAATGACGCAGATCTTACATTTCACACATGTGCAGAACAGGAACATAAGCATTTTCGGTTGTTTCAGTGTGGATGATCAACTCTTCGGAAACAGTTGAAAACGATAATATGGAGGAGGAGCGTTTTTAGACGAAAGTTTAGTCTAGACGTAGCCTTTATTGCTTCAAGGCTGGTTTGAGATCACAAAACACTGTAAAAAAATTGTATAGATCTGTTTATGAGTCTTTGTAGTATCCAACTTATTTTTCACGTAAGAGCAGGCACAGCTATTTGTAATTTAAATGTAAGGCTTCCAGCTTTGCTTCCAGTTATTTTACCTGCACCTGTCAGTTATGCTGCTTTATACTGCAAACTGGTATTTGTTCTCATATTATTTTATGATCATAATCATAAACGCAATGTGTTTTTTTTTTTCAACGCAGATTTTTACTATTTACAGCACTTTGTTACTCGTATTTACCTCTACAACAGCAAATACATTAGAAATATCAAAATAAAAGAAAATAGCTTACTTCAGAGATGAAAAAACAACAACAACATAGCTATAGGTTTGTTTTCTTTGTACAAAAGGATTAAATCGTACTGGTTATGTTTATTAAAATCTTTACCAATTGTGCTGGTAATGTTTATTAAAAGGAAAACGCTATGTTTTTTCATATTCGACTATGTTCCCCTGAGTTACATGATACATATGTCCCCCATCTCAGTGAATGCACTTAACCGCTTTAGCATGCAGTGCCACTATGTTAGCCTTTAGCTTAGCTTCATTCATTCCTTAGGATCCAAACAGGGATACATTTAGAAGCCGTCACAAAACTTCCAGGTTTTCCCTATTTAAAAACATTTACATGACTAGTTACACAAGAAACTATGGTGACACAAAATAAAACATGGCGAATAAAAAAGATAACATCCCCTAACAAAGTGTCCATACTCAACCTGTACTGTAATCTGACATGTAACGGGAGATATGATGTGAAGCAGAATACAGACAGAGGTGGGTGAAAGACACTGAAGTACACTTTTGCTAGGCAAGGACTGTGGGGCTTTTATTCGATGTGACAACTACGTTTGGCGGTCTGGACAGGTTTTCTCACTTCCTTATCGCAATCTTCTCCGATCTGGAGCAGGTGCGTCCAGAGAGAGACAATGTTTGCTCAAAGGTCTGCATAGTCTGAAGTTTGTCTTGCCGGTCTGGGGGAAGAAAAATAAGGCTGGGCAGCACCTGTGCAAAGATGCAGTTATGTGATCTGTTTATCTGCAGTTTCCAGATTTTGCACAGCCAACAGCTTCCTCTGCTGATGGGACCTGTCCCCCTTTGCTAGATCTTAATTGACACCTTTTTTTGTCCTATTCTAACAAAAACTGCATTCTTTTCTCATGCACTTTTTTACGTTATGCTTTAAAAAGGGTCTAATTGGATCCATGAATAAAATACTTTCTTATTTGATTATTTTACTATTTTATACATGTGTGTAATTAAACATCTTGAAAATGTACCGGCGTGTTTTATCTGATGAAGACATAAGAAAAAAAGAAAATAATGAGAAAAAAAATATACAATTTAAATCTTGTGTCTTTGTCTGGAGCTGGATGGTTTGGTTCATGGCTTTCAATATTACCGAGATGAAGAATGAACAGGTGTGACACCATTTTAAACATCAGACCAAAATGAAACTTGGAGTTAATTTCAGGAGTTTAAAACAGCTTACCGACTGGTAAACACTTTTGAACTACTCCAAGTTCAGAAGCAAGTAAAATTTCAACACACTGGAAAGCTTATTAATTATTGTAATTCTTATTAAAAGCAATTTTTTATGTATTGTTAATCTGCTTGCTTTCAAGTAGTCTATTACATGAAGTCCTATATAGAAAATATAAATTGTAGAGCTTATGCAAACATATGCACTTAAATGCTTTCTTAACAGCTGTTTTGTCACCACTGTCTTTTTTGGTGTATTGTTATTTTAACTAAAAAAAAAAAAGAGTGCAACATATTTACATAATCATCTAAACGCTGCTTTCTAAAGAGTGGGCGGCAATCGCCAGATGTTCACTAACAATATACCAAGTATTTCAAACTATACCATGGCTACAGTATATCTGGGCCTTTAGTGTAACAAGTGGTCACATTTTCCGTTTCAAGTCAGGTGCACAAGTCACTGTGTGTAATTCAACCCACCAGGAGAAATCTTTAGTTATTGCCATCCCTTTTTTTTTTTTTTAATACTTTGTAACCATGATTTGGGAAATCAGTCCTCCCCATGTTCTCAAATGAAGCTGGTAATTACAAACAGCTTGACACTGGGGTAATCATGCCTCCTATGTGGAAAAAGGTCTTGCACATTTACTGTGTTTGCTGCCTAGCGTGACAACAACCCATAGCAATATTTTGCACCTAAATATGCATAAACTTGAATATTAACTTTTTTTTTCTTCCTTTCTGTTTATGTGTTTGTTCACCAGTGCATTGCAGCTGTGATTTATGGCCCTTGTGAAGCAGGTCAGAATTTTGAGGCTGACTTTATTTACTAAGGTAGCCATTGAAGATGACTTCACCTCTCATTGGTGAATGAAATCATGCTGCAAGGGAAATCATCATAATTGTCATATTTTATCAGCATTGTACTCTATATAAACCAAGGGCTGCTGGGCTCCGTGCTTCAACAAAGCATTCCGATGGATTGTGTTTGGAAGTGCGTGAAAAGGGAGAGAGAGAGAGAGAGAGAGACACACACTGCATCACAGTAAGGTGAAGCTGTGAGATGAATGTGTGGCATTTTTGTAAGGCCTCATGATTTTCACAATTTTTCATTTTCACATTTAGTCACAACCTACCACCTGTCCTAAATTTTGACATTTCTAAATTAAAAAAAGAAAGAGCACCAAATTATAGGTCAGGAACAAATGCTGGAGGAGATGTGTGAGATGAGAAGAAAAGCACAGATAAAATAGTAAGTAAAAATGGTAATAGATGTAAGATGAAAAGCATGAGATTTAACTTATCTGCTCACATGCAGTCAACTTGCTGTGCTGTTTTAAAAGCTTGGTTTATCACGTTAGCACTTATTAACAGATTGTAGATGTGTGTGTACTTGAGAGTGCAAGGGGCAGGGACGGATTACGGACCGGGCCAGTGGGGCCGCTGCCCAGGGGCCCGTGGGGTGCAGGGGGCCTACGAACGACCTGCCAGGGGGCCCACATGTTTTGTGAACGCTGAGGGTTTTTCCCAGGGGCCGAAGCAAATGCTGTCTGAAGGTTTTTCCCAGGGGCCGACGCAAACGCTGTCTGAAGGTTTTTCCCAGGGGCCGACGCAAACGCTTTGCCCAGGGGTCCACACAAACCCATAATCCATCCCTAGCAAGGGGAGCGAGATTTAAAGCTGAATGACAATTTGAGTTTAACTGATTGGTCAAAGACTGAAGACTTAAAATGTGTCTGTGTGTATCTTAAAGGCCCCTTTGTCTATTTGACCAACTGATAAAAAGATTATATGAAATATAAAAGTACAAAAAGACATCTATTCTTATAAAAGTTAAGAAATTTGTCAATGAAATCTTCTAATGTTCTAATGTTAAAAAACAAAGAATCAGCATACAGCCTCCAAACATGACAAAAGGAAATCCCTTTCCTTTAAATGAAATAAGTACAATTTGCTAAACATTAATGATTTAACCTTGTTAAATGTAGTGCTTATATATATATATATATGCACACAATCAAAATAAATCATCGTAATTAATCACATCCAAAATATGTTCTTCTATATGTGTGTGCACTGTGTATATTTATTATGCATTATATATATATGCATTATATTAAACATTATGTATATAATTTTTTTTTTTTACTTTTTCTACAAAAAAAAATAAATAAAAATTCATTCTATCTGTAAACTTTAAAACAGGAACTTCCATTTTTTTAATTTTAATAACCAAAAATTATTAAACCTTCCACACATCTGATTTAATACCCACTTTAGATAGCTAGCCTGTCGCTAGATGACGTCATACGCCAATGTGCATATCCATTATGTCAGTGCTTCATATTATCTTTTTGCTTCTCTGTGGTCATATAATGTTATTCAATGCACCTAAATTCTCAATAGAACTGTTTTCACTGATATATTTAATGGTTTCTGTTGTCAGAAAAACGGAATGAATATAAAATAGTGACTGAAATGCACCCCATTATAAGGCCTACTGAACTAGCTGTACTTTACAAAATGTTAATCTGGATTAAAATCCTTATTTATAATCGATCTGTCTGATGAAACCAAGTACACACAGATATAGGCAATGGCAATTTCACTATATTTATTTCTATATAGTGATAATATATTATATATATTATCACTATATATATTATATAACAGAACAACACGGAATCAGCAGCTAGTGAGGCGGGTTAGAATGACGTCACCTCCCCTCTTCGAGCTGTCAATCTAGAACTAGTGGACCAATAAAAAGAGGCTCTCTCCACCCTTAATAAGGTGAGAACCTTGAGCTTGGCACAGAACCACCCACTCCTCCCTGCGCGCCACAGCATTGGCTGCCTATTGCTTCGGGTGTGTGTGTGTGTTCACTGCTTACTGCTGTGTGTGCACTTGGATGGGTTAATTTTGCTAATGTTTGTTACATATTTATTAATTTGTACTAATGAAAACAAGTTTTTATTACAGCAACCATTTGCATGTTAATATTTCAACAACAAATAGTTGTAAAATCATAATCATATAATTAAAATGTTGATATAATGTGATGAATCACCTGAATCAGTTGGATCCATTTGCAGGCGTTTATTTGACTGCTTAGACTTCACCCATAAAGCGGAAAAAAGTCTGATACAGCAAATTCTAATCTCTATCTCCCGCCGAAAAACTAATTAAAATCTGCAGTATGGGAACATTTTGGGTATCTGAAAAATGATGGTGGGGTTGTACTTGAAGATGGATATTCAGTTTGCAAGAAATGTGGACGAAGAATTCCCATATTCGCAAGCACCATCCCTTCATGAATATAAAAATATTAAAGCCGTATTATTTCTAATGCAAAGGGAAGCCCGGAATACAGTCATGTAATTGGATGAATAAATCAAAATCTAGCTGTGCAGTAAATCAAATCGCGATGTGCGTGTGTCTGTGAATAAACAGCGCAAAAAGACTGCCATATATTGTAATTATATATTCTGTGTCTCTGTATTGAATGAGCGGCGCAGTTTAGTCTAATATATCAAGTACACACGTTCACAAGTATGTGTGAACACATGAACATATCCAGAGCTACTCTCAGAGAACACTTAATGATAATTTTATAATTTTATTTAAAACAATAATCATCAAATACACTAACTGAAAATTCAAAGGTGTTTAGTACAACCTGTCAAAAAAAAAAGTTTGGTTTAGCCTGAAGAAGTAATGACTAAAATATATTACTGTTGTTTATAGCTTTTTTGCCCATGTTTTAATTTAGTAAACCTCTCGTGTAGAGAAACAAAAGTTCTTTTATTTCATTTGATTGCATTTTCAATAATATATTTTGAATTATAGAATCCAGACCAATTATATCAGATAACCCATCCAAGTTATAGCCACATTTCAGTTCTTTTTACACCTAAGTTACACGTTTACATCCATCCAACATGACCCTGCACATATTGCTCTCCCATTTATGCTGTTAAAGGAGTAGAACAGTTTGATTGAACAGTTTATTATTGTCTAATATAAAGAGAAATAACTTGATCCTTATTTTGTTCAAATGGGAGATACAAAGTGTTATTTAAATCCCCTCCCCTCATACTTCCATAAGTTTTTTTTACTATTATTTTCATAAAAAAAGAAGTTTGTTACAAGTGTGTTATCTCATTTTATTCATTTAAGGGTCATTGTAGATGATGATTATAATAATAATGATAGTTTGATACCGCATACCACGAAACCGTGATATTTTCTGTGACGATTATCATATCGTGAATATCTCATAACATTACAACCCCAGTCTATATACAACTTATTTGCAATGTTTTTATTTAAGTGTTTATTATTATTTTTGGCTGCCTGGTAAATAAGTTTTGTTTCAGTGTTTCTAAAAAAACAATATGCATCACTTCTCAGAATTGCTTATAGATATTATGTCTTAAACCTGTCGAATTAGAGCTTAAATGGTACATCTTCTCATGTCCTGTTTTGTCATCCATATGTTCCTGTTGTGTGTCATGTACAGCTCTCTGACACCCGGCCTCTGTTCTCACTTATTCATCGTAAAGCCTGTTTGCTGTCAGATGGCGAAGTCTATCAACTGCACAGAACCCAGTCTTAGACTGGATGTGATCTGTCATGGGAGGCGGCAACATAATTATTGTATATTTGCTCTGATGTATCCAACATGAAACAGAGCCCTGAGGAGCAGGTGCAGTGAGGAGGGATGTTATAACATCAGTGTCAGAGGAGAGCCAGAGACCAGAGACTGATGAAAACCAGAGCTGTTTAGTGCTGTTTCACTCGAGACGCTCAGTTTCACAGGTCCTCTCTAAAAACATTTGGGCTTAAATAATAAGTCAACATTATGAAAACATTGGCAATGAAAAATTATCAAACTGTTTTCTTTTACCTTTCTTAAGCGCAAAGGAGCAACTGTATCTAAAGTCTTCTAAGAAATACAGAGAATATTGCTATAAATTGTAGCAACTCCACCTCCTTTGCCTTTCGGACGTGGCTCATTTTTATAGCTGTAATTATTTAAAGCTGTTAGTTGGTTAGTATATACCTGACGGGTGTCTCCATGGATGAAGTGATGGGCAGCATTGATTTTGAGACTGGCTGGGGTTCCAATGTATTGGGTGAGGCCAGCGAGACGGCAGTTCTTGAGTCCAGGAGGGCCTGATAGAACCGGCCTCTGATCTTTACCATGGTTTGGGGAGCCCCTCTGGGGGTTTTCCACTGCACCACGCAGCCTGCCATCCAGGCTTTTGTCAGTGCTGTTACCGCATATTCCCACTCGTGAAACCATTGGACAGCCGCCATGGCTGAGAGTCTGAGGCGGCTGAGGATTTCCCTCTTTTATTCATTGTAGTTATTTGGGGAGAATGAAGGTAGGGAGAAATAAACTCACTGTGCCTCACCAGACAGAAGCGGAGCCAGCATCGCAACCCAACTGCCTCTCGATCAACCTTCAGTGTAGGCGACTGATTCAAACATTTTGAGGTAGGCCTCTATGTCAGCATCTGTGGTTAGCTTGGGTAGCAGTCAACCTTCCTTGACTTCCTTGAAGGTTCAGACAAATATCCTTCTATTCTCTCCTGTCATTCCATTAGGAGATCGAAAGAGAGTTGCTGGCGGATGCTAACCTCGGTGAGTTGCCTCAGTAAGTCCTCCATGCTGATGGTGAGGAGCACGTACATGTAACAGAGAAACCGGAAGTAAGTATCTGGTTAAAATGGCGGTGTAAACGAAGGAGCTGCTTGCTCGTTGGCGTTCTTACACTCGATCTACTGCCTGCATTCTTCACCACTGTGGCACTGGGTCTTTCTCCTCTTGTGCTTCTAGTGATGTGGCTAGTGAGGGGTGGGTGCAGGAAGTGCGGCCACCCGGTGAATGGTTCCAGGAGCGTGAGGAGCCAATCAGTCAGGGTGAGTCTGTAAGGCAATGTTAGAGAAAGCAAAGTTTACACACCATTGGAGATAGTTCTCGTCTGTCAGGTCCTTGATCCAGGCTTATATTGGGGTGTAGGCCGTGACCAATTGGTCCATGGTGAGTAGCTCCAGGTGCAGGTAGTGTGTTGCCAGGGCAACACTGATTGTCTCTCGGGATTCCCACCACAGTGGTAAGACACAAGACAACTTATATTTCTGAAGTCACATTAGCAAAGCAAAAGGTTACCTGCACAATGCACAAAACTAAAATTAACTTTACCATATAATGTGTATAATATAAATCTCATTTTGTTTGACATTGAATAGGATGCCAGCATGCAGCACTTTAACCACTTACTGTTATTCTAAAGAAAGTAGTCATAAAAAGTATAATCAATAATAAAGGATTACCATGCTAAGCATAAAGAAAATTTGCATTACATTATTCAGTTGTGTTAGAAAAACATATTTAATTCAGATAGATTTGGAATCACAAAGTCCATCATTGAAACCCCAGGGAAAGCATTAACAAGTGCGACTCTAATAAATGTCTGGAAGCTGCAATGGATGTTAAATCTCAAAGGAATACTTTAATATTGAATAAGACACAGAGTGTTAAAAGATGCAAACACTTTTGTGTGGTGTCCTTTCATCAACAGGGTGAAGTGTTTATTCATATGGAGTGTTCAAGTCACTCTCCAAGAGAGAGAGAGAGAGAGAGAGAGAGAGAAAGTACCAACAGCATCTTTCACAGAATATAAAGTAAAAGAGAATAATGCTAAGACACAATTAGAGTTGAATTTTTCTGTTAAATGTCCTTTCTGAAGGTATCTCAGTATTTGAAATTAATTCTGAGCTCTCAGCACCTTACTTAAGGTTTGCAAAGAAAAACAGTGATTATGTTTGCATGCTTCTAGATGGTTTCTGTGGCAAGAATAAGAAGTTTGTTTACCAATTGAACCTCCACTCAAGACACTCATTTGCTATCTCAATGTAGCTTGTGCTGAAGTGATTCTCAACTCAACAACTTTAACATTTTTACAGATAGGAGACAGCACAGAGCAACTGCAACTATTCATGCACCGTGAACCTTTTCTTTTGTGCAGATTGATGCATGAATGCAACAGAACGATCTCATTATATAAGGCAAATTTTAGACCCAAGCCTTGAGGTGGTTTCGACAGGGATCTATTGCTTTGTCATTACTATTTTCAAGGGAATAAATATGGAAAAATAAAATGAAAGAAGTTAATGTATTAGAGGAGTAATGTTTCGGGTAAACAAAATAATGTGTGTGCCTAGAGATTAGCTGCAAGATTGAGGTTTTATTCTTTTCAGAATTAAACAATGCTTAATGATAATATGCATATAGTACATATATATTTTTTGTTCCTTTGTCCATTAGCCAGTGGGAAATGGAAATTTAACAATTCTCAAGTTAGTCAAAACATGTTTTGCAACAATGGATGTATATTTAGTGACTAATTATTGCTCCTTTCACATTGAATAACTAACTAACATATGAACACATACCTGTGACTTATAATCCACTATTTAAAAAACTGCTCTTGTTTATTTAGCCTACTAATATCCCAGAATGAATAGGCGAAAGCTGGTCTCACTTCAAACTAATGGACAACAAGAAGATGGAAGAGCTTTGAACCAATATTTAAAAAGACTTGGTGGCCAAAAACTAACAAGTATTCAGTTTCGCTGGCAGCCTGAAGCCAGAGCCAAACAGGTGTTCACAACTTAAAGAGCTTTGATGAGAAAGACACTGTAAAATTTCTCCTCAGAGAGAACTGTGAAGTTAGTTTTTCAAAAATCCACTGGTAAGTCAACAGTACAGAGGAATGTTATTGTTATTCAAAAATTAAGCTAGGCACATAAAGGATTGTTTTCTGACATCTATATTTTACACAGGGTTTATTTGATGGATTCAATTTTATAGTGCTTATATTCTTTATCTTGAAAGACTTTGTTATTAGAAGAAACTGTTATTCATAAATTCCCCTCCTGCCTAGTTTCCCATTTTTCACAATTGTATATGCTTTAGAGTGAGTCACTGTAAAAATGTGTTTTATTATAAAAGCAAAAATTACAATAATAATAATAACAATAATAGTAAAAATAAAATGACATCACATTTTTACTTATATAAAGCTTATAAGAAAAAAAACACAGAAGCTAAGCGAAGCCTAAAATAAAGTAACAACACAATGCTGAAAGTCCATGTGTGGGTTTTTGTTTGTTCTCTTGAGATTACTTTCTCCATTCCAAATCAGAGAGCTTGGGAAAAACAAGAGAATGTGTCAAGAGTGTTCCCAAATTGTGTGTTTGTTTCTATTCTTGTTTGGTTGGAAGAGATGTCCTATTTTCAAGTATATTCACATCTCAACTATGCAAAAAAAGATTAATTTCCACAGCTTTTTTTGGTTTTGCTTTAGTGCAAGGCTATGCACACCTTTAAATAAGAGTATTTTCCCGACCGCTAAAACTTCAATATACAAACCACAGTTCAGTCTATAGATCTGTTTTAATAAAATTAAACTTTTAAAGATAATGATTTAGCAGTGTAATTAGAGATGCTTGAGAAGCTGATGAAGTCTATTGATTTGTGCTCACATATTAGACTCATGAAGCTAATATCAATAACTAATAGGAATATTAGGGAAATGCCAATGGGTGGTTAAATGTTGATTTATTTTACAACTACAGTTTTTTTTTATTTAACAGCTTATTAAGAAAATTATAGCAAAATGAGCATATATGCAGAAACTAAATATATATATATATTTAGTTTGAACAGTCAAAATAAAATCATCATTGTTAAATATGTTTGTTTTTAAAAACTTCATCAGATTAACCATGATCACATGTACAGATCAGGCTCTTATGTCTATGGCCTTCCACTAGTTGGATACGTCTCAGTCTCATGCCCAATTGTTTCAGCTCACAGAGTTTGAATTATGGATGGAGGTCATGTTTTGTTCTGTTTAATCAGAAAAGGCATTACGGTATCCATGGTTTCCAGTGAAGTGGGGTAGTGTGTGTGTTTTGTGTGGGGCGAGGGATGGAGGCTGATAAACAAGCTTCATGTGTGAGCAAAGCACTTTAGTACACTCCGCTTTTTTCTGCCTATCCCGCGCTCTATTTTCTACTCCCCTTCTTTTTCTCTCAACCCTTTGAACATGGAGGCCTTGGATTTGTGAAGAGTTGTGGGAACAGCAGGGTTCTGAATAGGTGGCCTTCACTCTCTGGTGCTCCGAGCAGCCCTCTTCTACAGGGAGCCAAGCCAAAAAGAGCTTTGAGCTTTCATTATGACTCTGAATGGAAGAACGAAAACAGATCCTACAAACAAGAGAGGGCCCATCTATGGGGCCCTACTGTAATTAGTTATCTTTTTACCTGGCAACCCTCTTGCTCGCACTGCACTTTCTATTGAGTGCAGTTCAGTTGTGGCATAGAGATTCAGGGTTGATTCTCTCTAACTCTCTTCTCATTTGTACCACCGGGGCCCCTCAGAGGGATCAGCAAAGACCCTCACTGGGCTGATTTGTGTCTTAATGAGCCAGGATTTAATTGCTATTTAGAGCACTGACTGTTATTGGGTTCATTGTGTTATGCACCCCCAAGTGGACGCCCCAGAATATTACACGCCAGTACATAGTGTGTATTTCCATCAAGGGACCAGAGACAATAAGGGGAAAAAAAAGATATTTAAGCAATATGCACCTTGTCTTAACATAATAGCAGCTATTTTTAACTTGAATGTACAAGGATTCTGGTGTAATTCGCTTTCAGTTATCTTGCCTGTACAATAACGTCAGCTTTTATTGCAAACTACTTGTTATTGCATTATTTTAGTTTTTCATCATAACCATAATCATACTGGTAGTGCTGGAAAGTAACTAGTTACATGTAACAGAATTAGGTAATTTAATTACAAAAGAAATGTTACTTTTATGTTACAGTTACTGAGAAAAAATGTGTAATTAAATTACAGTTACTTATGAAAATGTTAACAATTACAAAAGATCTGAATATTTTCACACATTTAAAGATTTGATTGATTTCTTTCTAAAATTTTAGCGACTGCTCTAACAAATGAGACACTACAGTGGTCCAGTAGTGCACAACACAATTAAATCGCCACAACACAACAGAAAGAAATCGCTACACAGCAAAATTAGCGAAAAAACTGTAACAACCCACAACATAGCAAATTAACACAATAGTATTAGTGCTGTATATTTAGATGATTAAAACAATCATCCGTTTAGGAAAATATAGAAAACGTAGAAAAGTCATCAAATTATTCAAAAGTAATCAGTTACATTCACTTTGGTGCATTTCTCAGAACAGTACTTACAGTACATTTGCACAACAGTTAATGCATTTCTCAAAACAATTAGTCATTTGTGCATATCATAGTAGCAGTTTCTCATTCCTCCAACAAATTGCAAATGTTTTTGGACATGCATCAATTGCTTTCATACAACTCTCTGCTGTTTTATAACATTATCATTTGCTTATGTCATGTCAGT
>JAUCNO010000353.1:6273420-6287814 GCA_032353835.1 Enteromius viviparus
ATCAATAACAATTTTAAATCTAATCAATCATTTTTTTTATTTTTTTTATTTTTTTCAATTAATTAAACTACTTAGTAGCTAAAATAAATTTGATGGTCCAAATACCCACTAAATATTATTTAAAGCTGTTGTTGTGTTCAATAAGAAAGTATCAAGTGGACTTTACAAATTGTTGCTTTAGAAATAAATATATTTTTTGATTTATCATTTATAAAATCTAATACAAAAACATTAAGGCTACAACATAAATTATGGAAACTTAACATAAAAGAAGATCATTTGAGAAACATTGTAATTTTTGTTTATACATTGAAAGTCATTGGTAAAAGGTTTGTTTAATTTCATTTTAGAAATTGTGTGTGTGTGTGTGTGTGTATATATATATATATATATATATATATATATATATACACACCCTAAATAAGAAACAGTAAGAAACAGTAAATGTCTTTATAAGTCCACTTAATGCCACTTTATTCAGAAGTTCAATTGGTTTGAATGAGTGATGCACTTTATGAACGTGCGTTTGAATCATTAGTTCGCATGATTAGTTCAAAATGCAGATTCACTCAGAAACTAAAGACCTATATTGCTTGGGGAAGTACAACAATTCTTCTGTAGCTTTAAAGTACTATCTGTTTATTATTTACTAAACCGCTGTGTAAAATCAAACTTGTAATATTTTCAACAAAATCAGCACACATGTACTGCTCTTCCTGCTTATGTGACTTTTCTTATTGTATAATATAAATGATAATGTAAGGAAAAGATGATGTACTGGTCTGGGGGTAGGTCCAGTGCATTAACCGTTTTAAAATATTTCAAAGTTATTTTTTCAACCTGGCCCTAGTCACATTGTAATAATTTTCTGTGTGTTATTTCATGGCGTTCCAGAAAAAGAAAAGTCTTTCCAGTGTCCTGCTGCACAAACAGGGCACCAAACATCAATAAATTATAGAAGGGTTGAGAGTCAGCAAGGGGAGGCTGTCAGCTTGCTGTGACTGCTGTTTGAGCTCCTGCTGTCTCACAGAGAAATCACACACAACATGTCACCGGTTTGTTCTCCTCTACCTTAAATAAACGTCCCTCTCAGAGCTTATGAATTTGTCACGATGCCCCATAGGCAAGAAAGTGTTCCTTTTATCACATAGAGACACATACACCCACAGCCAAGGCCATAATAGGAAGAAAAGACCTAACTTGATATTTTATCTTAAGGCACTGGTGATATAATCATACACTGACATGTATCTCAGATCTTTTTTCCTCATCATAATAAACGTCCTTGTATCGATTATAGATGCCACAACCCAGCACTACCCAGATCATTGTCATGCTACCTTGCAACTTGTTTTTATCAGTCACATGAATCCTTTATAAAGTCATGTGCGAGTAGTTTCTTATTGAAGCTGGTAGCTGTGGCTCTATGTAGCACATTTTGTTCTATGTTCAGGAATGCTCTTTAAGGGTCTCCGGAGAAGCCTGTTGGACAAAAACAACTGCAGAAAGCCCTCAAAAGCCCTTAGCCCTCAAACCCAACCGAAATAAAACTCTCCATAATGTTGCCATGGTTACTCCTTCTCTCATGTCAAATTTTTTGCAATTCCCCTTTAAGTTCCGTTTTTAATTTATTTAATTTTATTTGTTTATTTATTTCATTTATATATAACTGGAAAGTTAGTTTGTTTTGTTTGAAAACCTTTGCTTCATGTCTTCTTTTTCTCAAGTATGCAGGATTGCAAAGAGTGGAAAAACTGTGTCATTGTGAATGTTTTATTTCTGTAATATAACATTTTCAAGTTAAAAAGATATTCAAAGAGAAAAAGTAGGACAGGATTTCATTTTATCCATCCAGAATTGATGGTTTGTGGGAAAAGTGCATTATATACACTACGATCTGGCCCTTGTCAGACCGGGAGAACAGCTGAAATCCAGCTTTGATAGGCTGAGAGACTAGTTTAAACCATCTAAACCATCTTTTTTGGTATTATTCAAATTCAATAATGGTATCAGTCTAATTCATCAACTTTGTGTTTTGTCTCTTTTTAACCAGTGTATCACACTCAAAATGCAAATGTAGGAAGGTTCGTACAATAAATATATAAATAAAATAAAATAATAATAATAATCTAAATTATTTGCAATAACATCAAAAATGTATTGGGTTTCTCATGACTTTAAGATCTGAGATCTCATTTAAAATCCCTGTTAACGTTTATCTACTGGCATCAATAAAAGAGATCACAGGAAGCCCATCGTGCCAATTGCTGACCTCCTCGCACTTATCTCACTTCCTGTCGGTTTGCAGGCCATCGATCGGTTATCATTCAGTCTCAATCAATTCAGCTCACTGTAGATATTCATATTGGAAGATGTCACGGAGTGCAGCAAGATAATGCATAACCCACATGCCATTTTCTGCCGTTGATGTAACATTTACAAGATAATTCCCATGAAGTGTCATCTTTTTCTCTCCTGTCATTTAGGCGACAATTGGTGACCTTCAAGGCTTAATGCGTACCCTGTCTTTCCCACCGTTGTAATTGCCTCAATATCTTCTTTGTCCCTCGAAAATTAAACCCTGTTCTTTCTGCTTTTGCTGCTTATTAGCCCCCTGCAGTGTGAATGAATAAATCAATGGCTAAAGCAGGGCAGGTCTAATGGGGAGCGTAAGCATGTCAATGAAAGAGAGGTTTCGATGTTAGCCAGCCCCTGACCACAGAACACTCTTCGAGAGGCTTCGGGGGTCTGGGTAAAATAGCCACGGCGTTGCATCCACTCCACAGAAAATGTAATTTAATCTTCCAGCATGTGGTCCGCATGACCTTGTTGTTGACGAGAGGGGAGCCGCTGAGCTTCTCTCCTTTGGGGTCTACAACAGAGACCTCATGTACATGTACTGTAGAGCAGGGGTCTATCTAGGATTTAAGGACACTGAGGGCTTATCCTAGAGTCACGATGGGGGGTGTAGGATTTCCTGAAGTATTCAGTGCACTTTAGAATTATTAATAGATAATTAAACAACAGCATTACAGTTTTTTTTATGCAGTGTTGAAGTTTATTTAAACATCTATCTATCTGTCTGTCTATATTGTAGACTGTTATAAAGTAACTGAGTTTGGATTGCATGGATGGTCAGTAAAAGCATGAAAAGTATGATTGATGAATATCTATCTTGTTGCTACAGTCTCATAAAACCTACTTTTTTCCTGTTCTTTTTTCTCTTGTCGTGTCACTGCATAAGCAGTGCAATGATACTGACTTTTGTCATGCAATGGGAGACTAAAGAAAGATCTATTTAGTGCTGTAACCCTGAAAACCTCTATTTAGTGCTGTAACCCTGAAAACCCAGAGCTACCTATTACTTTGGAGTTTTGGGGCATCGTGGACTGAGAGAAAGTTGGTATCTCTCATTCGTAATCCCATCCCCAAGGTTTGTAGATAGAACCTGATGAATCAGAAACAGAAACGAGGGTCAGGTCTCTCACTAGGTGTCCTGGTTAGTGAAGCAGAACATTTAGTTTTTCTGCACGGTTTCTCAAAGCCAAGGGCTTTTACGCTTAGGGCTGTAGAAATAGGTCAGGGTTTTACTAGGCCAGCAGGTCGACAATGACCCAAAACTGTTCTTAAGACGAAGACAGGACCCCTAGCTGATGTTTTTGACCTTTAATCTCTAACTCCTTGACACACTTAGAGGGCATTAGTTATGATTACTCTGACCGAGGGAATAAGTGCTGGGAAAGACTTATACATGACTTTGTGGATTGTGGTTTTATATCGGTTTATTATTTTGGCTTATAATGCGAACATACTAATACTATACTGTGAACTAAAAGGTTGATTTTTACCAAACTTAATATTAATTTGCAAAACATTTAGTCTTGCAAATTAAGTTTTTTTATGAATATTGACTTGAACTCTGGTTGTCACAGTACAGCTTATTCTACTGATTTTATTTGTTTATTTATTAACATTAATATTTATTTTTAAATGCTGGCTAAATCCGAAACTGACAGTACCTCATTAGATCAGTACTCAAAACATGGTTGCTCATGTAATCTATATTAGTGTTTCTATGGCAAGCACTAAACATATTAGTTCAAAATATGCAGATTTTCTAATCTGAAATCCATCCAATTCTGTTATAGCTTAAATGTTTTCTTGTAGCTCAAACAGAAAAGCTCAAACCAAGGTCATGGGTTTGATTTCCTGAAAATACATGAACTGAAAGAAAATTAAAAACAATGGACAACTATAGTGCAAGTCATAAAATAGCTCTGCCATTGAGAATAGAACTGATAATACTGTTTTCCTGTGTGCTTTCCATTGATTTCCTGTAGAGTGAATGCAGAATAGTTGGCTGTTAATTATGTATTCAATTGCAGTCTATTGATGAAACAATAGTTTACTAGGTTATATGTGAAATCTTCTTCAAGTTTAGGGCTTTTGAGACCAATAGCAAAAATCCAGAACAAACGATCAATGCAGTTATTTAAAGAAGAATCTGAGCAATTTTAAACAGTTTGCATATGATACGGCCAAACAAGTAATGGTGCTGAAGAAAAATGATCTACAGTCTTCAACACATATCATCCTTTTCCTGATGGGAATAAAAAAAAAATCACCAGAACATCTGGTATTTTCTCTTCACCTCTGCTAAGTCCATTACACCCAAGTACATATTTGGCCCCGTGGAGTCTTGCTTAGACCTTTGGACATCACATCCAAAGGCAACATATGTGCCCTCAATCTAACCTTGCTTTTACTGAATACCCAGTCTGCTTTTCTACATCTGAAAGGTCATTATAGCATTACATTAGCTTGCTTTAGGACCCACTACAGGGCCTTTGAAACCCCCTGAACGGCCTGGTCCTCCTCCGGTCCTACATGACCCCAAGTTAGCTGGGAATCCTTGTATCCATCAATCAAATGCTCAGATGGATATTGAGCATGTACACTCAAGATGGATTTACAGATGTCAAGATGTTGGTCTCAACTGTAATGACACATGGCTGGTTCAGCCTTTACAGTTATGAAACTGTTTATGAGGGTGTGTGTTTGTATGTGTCAGTGTGTGATTTTGTACCCTGTGGATCTACAGTTAACGAGCTGGCTTACCTGACCTGGCCAGAGGAGAACTGGCCCCCCAACTGAGCCTGGTTTCTCACAAGATTTATTCATTTATTTTTTTCTCCATTCTGTCACAGATGGAGTTTTGATTATTTGCTTCTGTTGCCTCTGGCTTGCTTAGTTGGGGACACTTCAATTCTAGCAATTATTGTCGATTTGATTACAAAGATTCTATTTCAAATGAGCTGATCTAAAAAATGACATCTCTGCATTCACTAATGAAATGCCTTTAACTGAAAATTGAGTGTTTAATCTTGTCATTATATTTGATCATGTTCAGTGCTTTGACACAATCTGTATTGTTAAAAGCGCTATATAAATAAAGCTGATTGATTGATTGAGCGTAAAAGTGCACTGAGTTGCAAAAGCTTTTTTTATTGTGTAAAGAGCAGCTTTAAAGACTGTGTTGAAGTACGGGTGAGTACGGGTCACATGATGAGTAGCTGATAAAAATATTTCAGCAAGACATGTTTCATGTTCTTCTCCTTTTATTTATTTGTTTATTTAATATTTTTCCTAAATGTGAATAAGCATAGAGAGATAAAGAATAGACGTTCTTCTTTAAATGTGTTATTTGACACTGTTCCAGCAAATCAATGCATTTTTAAAAAGTTTTTCAAACAGATTTCTCAGAATGAGCCGTGATTGGTTGGACTAAGCTATAACTCTACACCTCCATTGGTTGTTGCCATGCAGGCAGAATCAAGCAAACGCCAAAACGGGAAGCCAAATGACCCAAAAGTGAGACAAAACAGCAAAGTATTAAAGAGTATGTGGCTTGCTGACTTAATGCAACTGAACCGAACAACTTTTCATGCTAATCAACATATGAAAGACTTACTCTATGCATATTAATAAAACTTAAAGTGTTTTTTATTAGGCATTTAGCAGATATACACTTTTCCAGGACCAACCTTCTATAGATTTCTGCTAAATAAAAATAAATCCTGAATGAAAATGCCCTGCCCCTTACAACCAAACAGCAAATCATGATTCATGACTGTGATATAACAAAAGCCTGTTGGCGATTTAAATAAGGCGGGCCCTTAAATATGTCCCACCCAAAACTTGCATTCTTTAAACTGCGATAGGAGCGTTAACATTATAAAAAATCTATACTTAATACAAATCAAAGCCATCCCTGTATCTCTAAAGATCCCTGTGTCTGCACAGTCTTTCATTACTGTTTCAGTTTCATCTCAGAACCTATTATTTCCACACATGCTCCTTACTCTGTGTTTGCCTGACCTTTTGTTTCTTTCCCACCTTCTTTCAAGCTTCTTTTCTCAGAGGTGGTTCAGTGTTTGATTTTTTTTGTGCTGCTCTTCTGTCGTTGCTGACAGCTGTTTGCTGGTATATTGTACTTAATGAACAGGACCAATTAAGGAACAAGAAGTATTCATTTGTAAATATAAATAACCGTGTAAGGAGGTAGACACAGCAGGAATAAAGTGTGCATTATTGTATGACAATTGGAGACTGTGTTGACATTACAGGTCTCGATGTTATTTTGCTTCGACTGCTCGCATTCAGTGACCTGTATCTAACACATTGGCATAGGGACCATTTCTCACTATTAACTAGTTTTTTAGCACACCTACTATTAATATTTTGGCTGTTTATAAATACTTATAAACCACATATCCCTATATTCATCCCTAATCCTACACAATCCTTAAACTAATTTACTAACTATTAACTGAACGACCTGAATATAAAGTGTGACCACAATGTATGTAATATATACATGCATTTAATCATGTTAAATCCTACGGTTTGGGATCTTGGGCCCCTAGAATATTTATCACATTTTACGGCATTAACACCGGCAATAAAAAAATTGCAGCACTAATGTGCTAACACAGCTCGGTTGTGATATATATATTCCCCTTGGGCTTTGCCTAACTGAAGCATCTCCTCCAATATCAATTAAAAGTGTTATCTTGCCATCTCTGTTTTCTTCCGATTTTTATTTTTTATTTATTTATTTATTTTGTATATATCTGGCATTGAATGAATCCACAGGGTAGTTTCTTTGTACAACAAACACATGAATTCTAGTGTGACAATTTAGACTCAAAACAGAAATGTATCCAATCCAGGACCACTTATGAAAATAGAGCAAATCAGGGGCTAGTTGCATAAACTTAGCCTTCATGTTAAGACATTGTCTTAAAAGCTAGTGTGACCAACTAGCTGTTAGCCAAGAGTAATGTGTTTTTTTGTATTTGCCTTAGACTAATATACATTTTTATATAACTGAATAAAAAAAAAAACTGTGACCAGTCTTAAAGAAAATTTAGCTGACTAACTTTTAAGACTAGTCTTAACCTTTTATGCAACCGGCCCCAGATTTGAAAGGATTTGTTCACACGACTCAGATTAGTGTCACATGTATACAAACATTCAGATATGGCCTGTCTGCACCCTGCAGTTTAAAATAACCAGTGACAAAAAATCTGTTCGTCACCATAATCCCACAAAATAAATCAATAAGTAAATAAGCAAACGCATAATCAGATAAGCATTTCTCAGTACTATGAGGGAAGTGATAAGCACCTGTGAAATGGAGTGCAACTCGCTTCTCTGTGCCAATTCATCTGCAGTATTTATTTATTTCTTGGTAGAATAATTTGTTTGTGCCATTTTGTTCATGATAACCCTTTATTCCAGTCATCTCATAATAAGCTTGAGTCAGGAACCTCTCATGGTATAAAAGATGTATCCACTTTAAACTCTCGTGTTTTCATCTGCCTTGTCTAAAGGCCCCTCTTCAGAGCCAATTCTAAGCTCCATTTAACTCGCTGCGTTGCTGGTGACTGATTCAAGCACACCTCATGCATGTAGTTAATGGGCTGCTGGGATGCATCACAATATGCATAACATCCAACTATGCATGACTACACAAATGCATTTATCTTTACATATTTAACTTTTAATGTACTAAAAATAAGCATGTAATGCTGCAAACACAGTTTCCATTTCAAATATATATGCACTAGACAACAATTAAAGTGGATGAAAACCTTTTATCAAAGTTGTACTAAAACCTAAAATCCAAATGCATTTATGCCAACTTCTTTGTTTCACTTAAAAGGTTTACAAGTTGTGTTTGTGTATATAAATCTCTCTCTCTCTCTCTCTCTCTCTCTCTCTTTCTCTCTCTCTCTCTCTCTATATATATATATGTATATATATATTGTTTGTGCTTGTAGAGAGAGAAATATAGACATCATTTAATTTATTTATTTTTATACCAAGATTACAGTTCTAGTAAAGGTGAGAAAATGTCATGAACTATATCAAGAATGTTGTATAACCTTTTTGGCATCGTTCATATAATTCCATATAACCTTAAATAATTCAAAAATATTTATCTTAGGAAAGATTCTGTCAATCAACCTTCCTCATGCTTAAATGTATGCCCCATAAAACTACCTAAATTAACTATAATTCAGGAATGAAAGACATGCTTATCACAGAAGTGAAGTCATTTTTTTAATTGCATTTTAATGTATTTTTACAATAAATTAAAAGATAGAACACCTTTTTTTAAAAAGTGTCCTGTCATGTGCCACGTCCCATTAATCAATAACTCAAAGACCTATAAATGTGTCACAGTGGGAAACTAAAGGATGCATGTGTGCGTGAGAGTGTGGGAGATTAGTTGAAGGGCTAAACCCTCCACAGAAGAGTCATCAGTCTTCTCTGCACATCCGTCAGGGATTTCAGACATCGGAGAAAAGTATGCGTGTCCGTTTTGTGTCTTTGTGAATAGGATTGCGACCTTCACTGAGAGAACATGCAGCCCTGAAATGATTTACAAGTCTGCTCTGAGTGAGAGTGGGAAGGAGGAGAGGAAGGGTGAGACAGAATGACAAAGAGGCAAAAAGGAGGAGGAAAGTCAGAGATTTCCACCTATTGATCCAGGTGGGAGTGTATGGAAACCCGAAGGCCCTCCAAATGAAGGACATCCCACCGCAGCTGACTGTATGCCAGTAATGTGACCCACTAACCACATGTAATTAAGACAAAGGGACCGGTGCCAGAGGGGCGGGCTGACTGAATGAAAAGTGAGCGGTGGCTCAGGAGAGGCTGAATTGGGGCTCGTGAGGAGCTCTGGCAGGCGGGAATCAAGACCGAAGGGTCTGATTTACAGGAAAACTTTCCGCTTCATTAATGCTGTCAAAGAGCTTAAATGGCCCGATATGTGATATGACCGTTCCTCTCCATCTCGCTCTGCTTTTTCCGTTCCTGGGTTTTCTGTTGTCGTACTCTTTCTCTTTGGCTGTTTGTTTTTGACACTCTGCAGGGTCTCCGCAGAACAGATTAAAGAGGATTAGCTATGTAAATCTGTTAATGAATCTAATATTCAAATAACGTTGTGTTGCGTTTCTTGGAATCTCTCCTTCAGAACGCCCATTATCTTTTGTTTTACCAACAGAGTTTTTAATGATCAAATAGCAGTGTTGTTTTAGTATGATTGAGGTACTATTCATTTTTCATTTTTGCATATTAAATTGTGGTTTAAGTTTTTGTTAATCATTATTATTTGTTTATTTATGTATTCCCCAGTTTTATTTCTGTAGTATATAATGTTAAATAAGAATGTTGTCAATTTGTTTCAGTTTAAAATGATGGCTTACAGTTTTTATGGCTATCATTTCTTTCTGTTTTAGTTAATTATAATAAACCTGGTATTTTGGGCTGTGACTAATTGGTAGACCTGAAGTGGTTTGAAAGAGGCAGCGGTATCTCTTAAAGAAATAGCCCAATAGTCTAATAACCAGCTGCTGTGATGACTGTCCTGGGCCTCAAGGAAAGTCATTGGGAACCACTGTTATAGAGAAATCATTATGTGCATCATTGATATTGACCTTAAGTCATAAAAAGATGCCATCAAACAAATATTAAAAAAAATATATATACTGTCTTAGTTATTTGTACATTAATTAAGAGTTAATGTGAAACTTTTGAAATATGAAAGTATATTTAAAAATCATGATTAATTTCAGAAATGTGTGATTAATTAATTGATTGACAGGACTAATAAAAACATATCAAGGCAAAGAAAATATTATGATGGCAAAGGCTGTTTCTGTTAAAACCACCTGTTTATTTTAGCACTAATAGCATATTCTGTCTGTTTATTTCTATTTTGGTTATTTGCATTTTTTTAGCTGCTTTATGTAATGTATAATTGTTGCTTGACCTCACTGGTGTTTGGATCACTCATCTATTTTTTTTATTTCTTCCCCTGCAGGACAAATGACATAGGATGAACACTGCTGGTCATCTCTGTCTGTCTGTGCTGTCATCCCTTTTTGCACTGGCCTGGGCCGTGGAGCCGCTGGGTCAGGCTGCCCCTTGCTCCTCTCTGGTGGCTGGGGTCTTATACGGCTCCTTCTCGCTCAGGGACCTCTTTCCCAGGCCGTCGGCTCTGGCATCCGGATGCTCCTGGACTGTGGAGAACCCTGACCCTACCAAGTACTCGTTGTATTTCCGCTTCAATCGTCATGCCGGCGCCTGTTTAGCTTTTTCCCCGCTGGTGCTGCCCCTGGACCACTACCTCTCGAACCAGACTTGTGGCCCCCCAGACCAGCCCACCTTCCCCTCAGAACCTGAAGCTGTTGAGCTTTGCATGGTCCCAGGACCCCACACCTTCCTGCAGTTCGATAAGAACTTTGTGCAGTTGTGCCTGACCACTAATCCCAACAAAGACAGCGACAACGGAGATGGGGCATCCGAGGGCCAAGCCCCCTTGTCAGCAGAGACTCTGGACTTCCGGCTCGTAGAGGTTTTGCTCATTAATAATGAGAATTCGAGTCAGTTTACGTGTGGAGTGCTGTGCCGATGGTTCGAGGAGTGCTTGCACATCGGCTCGGGCTGGGAAACCGAGAGCTGTAGTATCACCCAGACAGGATGCGTTTGTCCGAACACGGCCCCTCCAGTCTCCCTACTACCCACTGCACCCCACAACCAAACTTTAGATCCCAGCGCGAGCGTGTTGCAATCCCCACCTGACGACTGTTGTGTCACACAGCTGCATTCAAAGAATGGCATCGCAATAGCACCCAGGGATGTCCGGCAAGGTAAGCCAAGCTTTCTTCTGACCAGCTGTTGGCCGTTTCATTTACAGCCTGCTCCATTAAAATCAATTAAGCTACTTTACAAGCTACTTTGTTTGATTGGGTAACCATGGGCTCGTTTTGGATCAGAAGTAAAGTGTTTCACTTTCATCTTGATTTGATTTAGAGAGCTCATTTTATATTTCAAATATTAGCCTCTAATTACAAAAGAGAAAGCAACTTTAAAGTGCTTGGAACTGCCTACAATCAGGATGTAGTGTTTGTGATAAAATAGAAATCACTGAATCCCCTTGGTTTTGTCCTTCTGATACTGGGTGGGGAGGCAGCACCTCCAGATGTGCACTACTTAATCTTATACACTGTGTTCTGACTTGGTGTGTGCTTTGAAAAGCTTCTAGTGACATGTAGTTTATCAGTTGAATCTGAACATTTTGTGTTTTTTATGGAGGGTTATCTTCAAATCTGATTGGCTATGCAACGAGTCTGATTCTGAGATTTAGTATTGCACTTGGAACAGAATCGATTCTCTTTGTCTGTATGTATAAGATTATTTCAGGCACTCTTTCTTCAAGATATGTTGTTAAGCCAGTAGATGGCAACAAATAACTGTATTATAATTGACTCACTGAATCACTAAACCAATTAATTCAATACCCTGATTCAGCCAGGAGTAAACAAGTCATTAATTCACTGAACCACTGTTTCATTCAGAAATAAAACAAGTTGACTATTTCTAAATATACATTCTAGGAAACGTTTTCCTCACTATTCTGCCACAAAACAATTGCAAATAGTAAAAGTATTATGTTAGTAGTTCCTAATTGTACACGTTATGCCAGAATCATTGGCTCTACTGATTTGTTCAAAGGCAATGATTGATTCACAAAAGAGCCAACCACTGAAACAATTTGTTCAAATAGTTGATTCAAATAGATCCTTATTAAAATTACATTTTGAAAATATTGCAATTAAGCTGTACCTCATGTCAATGCAATACGTCATTCTAAATAATGCAATTAAGCTCATATGGTAGTAAGGAAAAATTGTATAAGTATAGATGGTGTACGCATGTAAACACATCAAATAATAGCATTAAAAAAATTAACCACAATTCGGAATAATGAATAAAATTAATAATGGAAAATGCATGTAAATGTAGTAATAATTTAATGATTTACCTTATTCTAAATAAGGCAATATAATGATTAAGCTGTTTACTTAAGTCACTTTTAGAATTTTCCTTTCATATTTACATTTTATATGTTATAGTAAATAGAGCAATTAATGGCACACGTCATTACATCCCCATGCAATATGACTGAAATATGAATACTCCACATGTTTGATTAGTGACTTTAGCAGGATAAGGGTAATCAAAAATCTTTGTTTACAAGGTAGATTATTAATCAGAGTATTGTCTTAATCATGTTGAAATCTGATTATTTATGTTCTATGATTCTTTATGAGAAAGTCACTGCATCCTTCATTCAATCGATTCGTTGAAATAACACTGACTCGTTCAGATACTTGGAGATTTTGTGGCATTGTTTGGATTATTTGTTGGCAGAACAGAGATGGACAAAGTAAGTAGACATGTTGTGTCTAAAACGTGAGATACTTGATATTTCCAGTACTTTGTTTAAAAGCACAAGTTTACAAAAAAAAGTCTACCCAATGTGTGCATCAAGTTTCGTGACAGAATTACAAATCAAATGTTTGACAATATCTTCTTCATGCTTGTTATGACTGGTTAGGAGAGAAATGAAAGGGCAGCATGAAAGAGATTTATTGCTTGCCGGGTGACCAGATTTAAAATTGTATACATGTCAGATCTGTCACGTTTGCTCAGGCTATTTTGTGTTGTTGTAGGTGGATATAAAGCTCATGCCTGTTCATATGTATTTCCATTTTTATGTTTTGGTCCCCACTGTGTTTTCATTTATTTATTTTATTTGCCCTGATATAAGTTAAAGGTTATCAGGCTCAAAAGTGTTCAACACCATTGATAGACTTATCGCATGTCACATATAGAAACGTTCTGTCTATGTTTCCAATTGAGCGACATAGAGAATCAAAAAGTGTGTTATTAATGTTGAAAAGGAAGCAACTAAAAGGGGAAAGCAAGAATGAGAGGACGTGTATGTGTGCCCGTGCTTCAGCTGGGCTTTTCCTGGCTCGCTCTAGTGCCTCTCAGCTAAAGCCACACTGAGTTTTATCCTCCCTTGAGTCAGCATGCTGATTGGCTGTGCCAGACAGGAAGACACTGCCAATATGCCTGTTACAGAGATGCAGCCTTCTTCTGTGCCCGCAAAGACTGCACATTAAATGGCCTTCTTCTCATAGCTGATATCTCTGACACCAGCCAATTTCAAGCATGGAGAGTTCTTCTCTGCAAAGATGTTGACAGTATTTTTAGGTGTATAATGGGAGATTTTTTTTTGTTCCTAATTAGGCCACTCTGGAATAGAGGATATGTAGCATCCTGCACAGTCATTGTAAATTATTCAAAATCATAAAAAATAGAGCATGTAGGTCTCTTAACTACTATGTAATGTACCTAATTTTGTAAGCTAGTTATTTTTCTATGGATGTGAGATTTAATTAGCTTCTAAAGTTAAATAAGCAGAGAGATAGTGTGTGTATTAAACTATTTGGGCTACAAATTAGTATGTTTATAATTATAAGGATACATTAAAATAATATCAAGTTTGCATTATTGGGCAGCATAACAAGCTCTTTTGAAGAGCTAAAAATAACTGGAAAAGAATGACACTGGAAGCCTTGCACATTCAAGTTGTAAATGGCTTAACCTGTTATTATATTAAAAATAAGGTGGATGTGATAATTAGACCCACAAGGATTCTGCACACTTCTTTCATATTTTGAAAGAGTATGCTTTTTTTTTTTTAAGTTAATTTTATTCTTATTCTTATTTTAATTCTTATTAAAGTTTTACAGTAATTTGTTTTTTTTTTTTTTTTTCTAATCATAATCAAATTCAAAAAACAACTCATTACTTTAAAATATTTTTCAGGGCTTTTCTTCATATCTTCACCCAGTGTTGTGCAAGTTACTTCCAAACTGAAATATATTATATGTTACTTGTTACTGTTATTTAAAAGTAATGCCTTACATTACAATATTACTGATTCAAAATTGTAATGCGTTACATGAC
>JAUCNO010000353.1:6291277-6303200 GCA_032353835.1 Enteromius viviparus
ATTGATGCTAAAAAACTAGCCTAGTTAGCAGCCTCTTGGAAAAATTTGGGTTAGAAATCTTGGGCTTTGTAGTGTTAGTATAATAGTCTCTATTCCCCCAAATAGTATAGCTTTGGCTAGTAATACACTATAAGCAATGTAGCAAAATATTACATAATTACATATTATGTAAGCTGTGCTTCATACATCACCACACGATAGGTTGGTTTGCACATGACGTCATTGCTGTGGCGTGAAATGCAGCTGAAGGGAAGGGAGAGATTTTTCTTTATAGGAATCAGCAGCAGAAATGCAAAAGTCCTGTGTTTTGCATTGTTTCTGAATGTTCAAATCGGTGAAACCGAGAAAACACAAGGAGCTGTTATTGTGTAGGAAAATATGTTGTTAATAAGGAGTGAAATATCAAGGAAATGACTGAAAAACACAGGACAAAGTGACTGCTGGGGGCCAGGAGGAGCTGGATCGGATAATTATTATCTGTAAAAAATGATTTATATAAGATGTAATAATATATTACGATATTAATACAGACAGATAATCCAATGCTGCCGACTCTTAAAGGAACCGTATGTAAGAAATGCATTGTAATAATCATAATATGCCTCTGTTATGTTCAACGGGCATTAAGAAAACATGTTAATTTCAAGTACTCATATCGCTGCCAGCAGTAGTAAAACCTGGATATTCTCGTTTAAAAAGCACAGTTGCAGCCCTCAACTGATGTTGTCATGTTTTGTTTTAGCCTGAAGCGTCACCCTCCATCTATCTCCCAATCACAAAGTCACGAGTGTATCGGCATCCAGGTTGCCTGCTCTGCATTAAATGACGCGGCTGCAGCATCTACTAAAAAAAGTCAAGTACGAAACCTAAAAGACCTCGCTATGAATCCGAAATATGGCGTGACAAAGTACGAAATAAGACAAGCGTTTGCAGTGGAGGAGTGTTTGAACGATGGAGAAGAACTTGAAAACAGACGCCAATGTAGCAAATTTTTTTCTGGACAGGTAAGATTCATAATTTACTTGTATTTATAAATGGGCATTTCAAATATTCACTACAGTCGAACAAAGTGGTGCATGTTCATGCATAGTAAAGTAAGCACATACAGATGAGGTAGGGCATCGAATTGAAAATGTAATAAACTGTTTGGGAAATTAAAACAGTGACTTCATTCCTGGATCCTGCAGTTATCTGGCAACCTCTAGTCAAAGGGGAGGGGGAGGGGAGACACCGCTCAACAGTATTTTGAAAGTGATTGCAGTACCAGTTTTGGCCATTTCTTACATAGGGTTCCTTTAAGTATTCAGCGTGAGACAGTCAGAATACACTAAATGCTAATTGCCGTACATAGACACGATGTAAATAAGAAAGTATTAATTATTGAGGCTCTGGATACAGGCTAAAATTACCCTGCAAACAGGGTATTTCAAAAGAGTTACATGTTACTCCTGAATCTTGGCAGCATACAGGGTTTGTGGCTATAGATCTTGTTAACAGCGCATACTGTAAAACATATTTTATTTAAATCCTGAATTAATTATAGTATAGAAAGCGAGCAAATAGTGCTTCCATGTAATCACTAAAAATCTGTGACCCGATCGCAATCTTGCATAATTTATAATCAGTGAAGAATTATGACTGTGTTACCCTGTATCTTAATATATTTCTTTATTAATACTTTAACATATTATTATATCTTATATGAACCTTTTGCACACACCAGTATTATATGACTCGCCTCCTCCCAACCACAGAAGCCTGCTTACAAGCCACTTTTTTTTCACTCCTTATGAGCAAGACATTTTCGTACACAATAAAAGCTCCTTGTGTTTTCTCGGTTTGACCAGAAAAATAAAAGTATTGCAATTTTTAGATTTTTTGTGTTAAATAAATGCTTTGAGTGAAAACAACATTCCACAACCTTTATTTTGTCATAAACATTTTTTATTTATTTTTTATGTAATGTAGTGGACAACGGTATCTGGTCCAAACTGAATAATTATTTCAACCATCATTTTTTCTGACAATTTGATGACGCCAAATGCAATGCAAAACAAAGGAATTCAGAGTTTCTGCTACTGATTCCTATGGAGAAAAATCACTTCCTGCCCGCAGCTGCATTCCGCGTGTCCTCAAAACCATGTGTTTGCAAACAACCTATTGACAGTGGATCTTTTTGTCTGGGCAATTAATGAAAAAATTGATGTGACTATTGAGATCTAAGGACTACCTTACCGCTTAGAGCTGCAAGTGGGCCTGTTCTCAGACTGATTTAGCCTCAAAATAGTTCAGCGGGTAAATTATTGCGAATAGCAGCTGACAAAAATCTCTAAAATAATTCAAATAGCTGCTCTTGTCAGAGATAGCAGGGTGCCTTCACCACCTGCGCAACAATTAATTTTCCCACAGTACTGTTATGGCTTCATAATGACTGGAACTTTTTCTGCTAGAAATCCATGTAGCTTTGGATTTTAGCGAAACGACTGCTGTTAAAGGCAAGAAAATGGACTGATTGTAAGTCTGACTAGTTTTATTAACTTCAGTGCCCACACACTCTCATAGTTGCACACTTTCTGTCTCTCTATTTGGACTCGAGACCTTGAATCAATATAACTCACTCAACTCTGAATAATAAGTATGCTTCTGTGTATGCTTGTGCCAGAGAGACTCACAAACTGTTAGCCAGCCTCCCAGTGTTTCTACTTGGGACGCTAATTTGCATAACGTTATGGGAAGGCCAGCTGATTTTGTGTGTGCGTTACAATTTTTAGGCCCACATGGAAATTTTTTTTGCATTTCCTGAGCTTAGTGTGGTGGAATGGGACTTCAGTTTGGTCAAATGTTTTTGTAGCTGAAGTCATTTTGAAAGAGTTTGTATTTAGAGTATTTACATACTTATCTATCTGCCAGTAGTATTTGCGTAGATCAGTAGATGTGTATATTATGTGGAGCTGAGGCTGCAGTCTTGTTTTGTGAGCAGTGGCAGTGATTATGATGGATGGAGGGGTGACTCTCAGTTCTGGTTCCGCTACTGATCTGAACTGCAGGGGGTGGAGGAAGAGGACCGCTCCATGATCTATTTCTGACTTTCCACCGGCCTTCTGTCCACACACGGTTCCCCTTGACCAAGCGAGTCAGTAGGTTAAGATCAGGGTCATTACTGCTGTCTCTTACACCTTTAAGCCAGGTGTTCTAATCCTTAGCTTGGCTTGCTTTTTCAGAAAATTCAGAGACATCATCTAGAGTCATCCAACAGTCATGGAAAAGCTGCAAATATAAAAGTTTTTCATAACCCATGGTTCTTTATTTTAGAATCGATACAATACGGTAAGCGAGTGTTGTACACTAGTTAGATATATTTTACTTAATTTGGAGAAACCCGCATCAGTTGGCTAGTGTTGCCAGTTTTCAAATGCTTTTTATTAGAGCAAAGTATTGTCTCGCTGAAAGGAAATGTAGATATTTTTAGACATATTTGGTCTCTTGTTGCCACTCATAATCAGTTACAGAAACTTTAGGGTTTGATTAGACAGACAATCTTTTTTAAAATAGAATATTCTGTAAACATTCGAATAAATGATGATAATAATAATAAAAAATTCCATGTCTGATTAATTTTCTAAAACATCTCTAAAACATTTATTTATTAAGCATTTGTTTTGTGCAGAATCAATCTGGCTTCCATTTCTTTTATTTGTAACAGGAACATTCCTTTAAGGATTTTGTATCATCCGGAAACTGCCTATTATACGCCAGTTCTATTATTAAAATGTGTATAATTACCGCTCTTATTTCTGTAAAAGGCTAATCAATTATAAATGTGATGAAAACATGTCACGTATGTGTAAAACAGTATTCCCTTTAAGACACTTTCCCTGGTTACGTGACCTACATCCAGATATCTTCCTCTTTCGGCTTATTGTGATAATTCTTACATCAAACAGTCTACGTTTGTTCAAAGATGGTAGATCTTCGGCGTTAATAGTCTAGGATCATGCTTTTATCTGTCTTCATTTCTTGGCCTCATCGATGGTGTGCTAATAGACAAGAGTTTAATTCCACTTCATTGTGCAGACTTAACATGTCATAGTTAAATACCTTACATCCATACAAAATAGCTTGAAAGCAACAGCCCCAGTAAAATAAGCTATGCCAAGAGCTGCAGGTAGTCTTGGAAAATGGAAAAACCCTAGAGAACACTGACTTGTTTTCGTTCTTTTCTTTGTGTTTGTTTCCCACTCTCTTAGAGCTGACTTTCAGGAATTGTGATGTCTGAAGAAGTGTTAATTGTTTGTTTAATTTGATCTGCCATGTACTGTAAGATTGACCTACATGTCTGGTGTCACAAATGTGAGCAAAGCCAGCCAGTTGATGGTCCCCGTGAGCAGAAAGGACAGGTGGTCATTTGAAGTATGATGATTTTGTATTTCTTTGAAGATTTGGCCTCTCCATGAGCAGTGCACTCCCACCTCTTACAATGTGTCTTACCTCTTCTGCACAGTGTTGGAGGTAACGCATTACAAATAATGCAAGTTCCGTAATAATATTACTTTTTCCTAGTAACTACAGTAGTAAAGTAAAGCATTACTTTTTAGAGTAATATAACTAAGTTACTTTTTAAAAAAGTAACGCCAGTTACCTTGTATTCTTATTTATTGACTGACGAGTTTCCTGACTCTTGTTGGGAGAAATACAGAGGCATTGTGCACAGTGTGTGAATACAGTGTAGTTCTAGACCAAATGTGAATGTGCATTAATTCATGTCACTCTCAAAAAACAGATGTAGAATTCATCAAAATGAATTAAAATAAACCTGCAATAATTAAATTACACAAATGCATCTAATCTCATTTTAAACACTCAAGCTCTGCCCAAATTTAGTAACGCAAAAGTAACATAATGCATTACTTTCCATAAAAAGTAACTAAGTAACGTAATTAGTTACTTTTTTAGCGAGTAACGCAATTTTTTAATGCATTAGTTTTAAAGGTAACTTTCCCCAACACTGCTGCTGCATGCAGTAACAGGGATATTCCAAAATTCGGTACTTTTCTTTTCGTTTTTTCTTTCTTTTTTGAATGTTATAGTGACATGCTAACAAGAAAACTAAACTCAATAAAACTAAATTTTGAAGGAAATGGGAATTTTCTAACATGGATGGATGGGGTTTTGGTTCCTTGCCGCTGTCACCTCTGGCTTGCTTAGTTGGGGACGCCTGATTTCTAGTGATTATAATCGTTTTGATTACAGAGACCTTCTCTGCATTTCGCTAATAAACAGTTTAATCTCGTTATTATATATTACCATCACTCTGTTCTCCTACTTAATAATGATCAGTGCGTTGCTACAATCTATATTGTTAAAAGCGCTATATAAATAAAAGTTTCAAATATACATAAAAGTTTCAATAAATCAATCAATTTGATTGATTGATCGATTGAGTGATAACATTTTGTTGATTTGATTTGAGAGATTTTTTTTTTGTTATTTAGACAAAGATATACAGAAAAGGGCAATAAGTGATGTTGCATCTAAATTTTGATAACACTTAATATTATTTTCATCTTGTAGGTAAATTTGGAAACAGAGTATTTTAACATTACTGCTTCCCCAGGACAACCTCAAATTAACATTTGTGGTCTAAATCTCTGTATCTCTATAATAAGACCAGTTCGAACTCCCAACTGGCCTTTGTCAATTTAAGGTGCAAAGTGCACTTGTGATGCGTTCTGATCAATTTGTTGTCAGTCAACCACTGCAACAAAGATTGGCTCATCAGTTCCAACTCAAATGGAACTTGCCGATCAATTATTGACGTACAATGCATGGCCTAAGAAAGGCAAGTAAAAGATCTTCTACTAGATCTTCCTGGGTTGATTTGCTGGGAAATCCATTGCTCTATGCTGCTTTTGTATCATGCTTTCTCAAACCTATTATATCTTACTGCGAATCGTTCACTTCAATCCATTTCCGAGTACAAGAGAACTTTCAAACTTTCAATGCCTCCTCAGAAATACTTCAGAGAAAAACACAAGCACAGCGCCATAAAAGAAACATGACAGCTCCTGTTCCTTCACACTCTCTCCATCCAGGCCTAGGTCTGCCATAGGCAGTGCTCACTCTGCAACCGAGTGCCTGCCCATCACCGTTTTCATGCACAGTGGGAGGAAAAAGGCCTGTCCAAATCTTCAAATGCAGGCCCTTCGAAAGCCTCCTCCCCATGCAGTGAGGCTGTCTGTTTGAAAGACTTGTCTTTGTGTTGCTTCCATGCATGAGAGGAGCATCGATCAGAGGAGGTTGTCATTAAAAGTGGCGCTACACTTTGTCTATTTTTGGTAGCATGACAGAGGTTTGGGCGGTGTGTAGGGGCCCGACGGAGAACCGTCGTTAATCATTAAAGTCACCATGCTCTTCTGCGGCTCACACAGGGTGGTAACCGATGCAGTATGCATACAGTACGCTGCACCCACATGCATGCACATATTTTCAACACACGGCCAGGTGTGTGAAAGCAGCCTCTCTGAAATTCAGAGGGAATGTGGTTCTGTTCATTGCGGTTGTTCTCCCCTATTCACTTTGAAGACTTTGGGCAAAGCCAGAAAGGGAGAAAGACAGATAAAAGCAGAGAGAGAGGTTGACGAAGCCCTGTAGGGTCCCGGTCTTATTGTATGATTATTTTCAGAGAGCCTTTGGTGTACTCTCAGAGGTCTGACTCGCATGGGGGGTGTTATCTAGCTTACTTTGTGGTCCTTTTCTTCTACGCTTCTCCATACATGAAGATTTTGCTATACCAAGAGCACTTCGACTGTTATTCTCTATCCTTCCAGTGTCTTTAAAATTAGGTTGCAAGCAGCAGCGTACAATAGTACAAATATAATATGTCGAGCTGTAAATGTTCTCTGCCTCTGAGGTAGAAATCATACTTAAGCTGGTGTATTACCACTATTAATTTAATCATAACATTTAATCATACCCACCACTGCCTTCGGAAATCAGCAGTTTAAAAAAAAAAAAAAAAAACTCTACAATTTTTGCCGCATTTCCTAAAATGAAGATGTTTTTGTACCTCTGAGAGGGAAATTAGACTTCGTCTTTGGCTCTTGTGGTACGCCGAGCAATCTGCTTTATGAATGAGGCTCTCATTCCCGGTCATGCTTGTTATACAAGCTTGGGTTTGGGAAGTAGAAGACCCACACACCTCAAGCTGTCGCTGTACAACACTCCATACTCTGAATCAGAACACCATACCCACCATCTTTGGCAGGAGGACTTGTTTGGACCAGGATTTGTTTGGGTTTCACACTGAGCTTTTTAGAACAGACTGCAGTTGCAAACGCGCTCAGATTCAGACCAAACGGACATATGCCTCCTTCTTTGAGCCGCGAAAACCAGTCTGTTTAGTTGTAGAAGACAATTTGTTTGTAAAACAAACGGCTAAGTATTAAAAATTTACTATTGCAAAAATTACAATAATAGTAATGTGTGCTACAACATGCTCTGGTTTAGCTATTAGCTAAAGTTGAAATGGCATAAGACCAGGATAAACCGTAGATGCATGTGTTCAACTGTTTTTGAATGCAAAAATGCATTCTATGTAGATGCACCTATTCTCCCTAAGAAATGCAATAAATGCATATTTTAGGGATCAGGTGACGTGATTTATTTGGGCTTCCTCAAAGTGGCCAAAAAAGTGGAATATCAAAAATATCAGTTTTCTAAACTAATTTAGTCTGCTAAAAAAACCTGACCTATTTATTAAAAAAACAGAAACTCCCATTTAAACCTACCTCCATCCGGTCAACAAGCAAGGGGGAAAAAGAAGTACCTACTATTTTAGTAGGTACTACTATTTTTTTTTTTTTTTTAATTTGTAATAATTCCTTTCACTCAGATTCTGTACTTCACAATACATAATACAATATATGTTGTTACTAACCAACCAACCAACCCTCTGAATAAGTGTTGCTTGGCACATTCCTGTAATGTTATCAATGGTATTGGGATCTAAGGTCAGCCCATGAAACAAACATGTTATTGTTTTGTGGCTTTATTGCTAGCATGCATGCTGACTGTACAGCACACGACAGTGGCTCCAAAGCAGAAGCACCTGGATGCACAACTTCCCATTGGGCACCAATTACTGCTGCAGCCTAAATCAGTCACAATCCTCATTAATGTGTGAAATCGGGTTCAGCTCGAGGGACTGTAAAGGGCCTCTTGTGCGCCCCCCACTTTTTCCTGTGCGAAGCAGCACCGCTGTTAATTAGAGCCCTGTCCTGAGCCGAGCCCTGCGGGAGCTGAGAGTGGATCTCTGTGCACTTAAAACCTGACAAAGAATTCAGCCATGAGGTCAGTAGTATTGATAATCCTCCTGGACTGTTTTTAGATACAATGTCTATCCAAATGGTTTCTTTTTCCAAATATAGCTATTTCCTGTTTTACCAAGTTTTTCTTGTTTTATGCATGTATTAGGAGGCCAAGCCTAAGCTGAGAAGGTTATTATTCTCCTGGTTGGGAGTCTGTTGCAACCGTATGCATAAAAGGTGTGATATTTGGCAATGTGACTAGGATTAGGTACTTTTAATACCCCTAGTGCAGTGTTGGTGCCAGTGTCTTGTGCCCTTATGCACCACCTACAGTTTCACATTGCGTTGCATATAAATTCAAGTTAGTTGACTTGGGGTTACAATTTCGGCCTGAATACATTACTCACTATTTTGAATTTCGCAGAACACCTCCAACGGATTTCATTAGTTTAAACCCCAAATTTGGTGCAGATCATATTGAAACCACGTCTGTCAAAAGTTATGTAAAGCTTTTTGATACTGTAAGGCATTTACATTTTTTTTTTTACAACCACCAGAAATCTGAATATTCCAAAAGATGAATATTCCTGAATATTCCCTATCTTCCATGCCACAGTGAACTCAGCGTTGGGTATGATAGCCTCGCCTTCCTAGCTTCCTCTTTTAGTTACATGTGATTTTTGCATCAGAAACAGAGGAGCACAACAGATGTTTCTTGTCTTGCTCTCCCCGAGACCCCCCTTTCACATCCTCCCTCTCTCTCTCTTTTTCTCAAGAGATATGATCAAGGTGGTAAAGAGCCAATTATATGGGTCACAAAGAGATGTCACTCTCCACCTGGGGCGAGGTGTGCCAGAGCACACAGCAGATGGAGGGCCACCCTCAGAGCAACTCAAATCAACACTTAAAATGACCCTTTTTTTCTGTGAAAAAACAAGATTGTTTTCCATATACAGGGAAAGCGAGTATTTCCGTGTGGTTCATAGAGATTTAAATGAATGTTTGGCCTGAGCATGTCAAGTCGGATCTGCCCGTCACAACAGAGAGACACAGAAACAACTGCTTGCATCACTCTTTTGACAGCTTCTCCAGTGTTTGACAGTGTGAAACTAGAGATTGAGACCCACATCTTTAAACATTAATTACTGAACACAGGCGAGTTTGTATCTTAATTAAAGCATGCTCTCCAGCAATAATTTTATTTTTTATTTTTTAAAATGTTTGCTCTAAAAAAATAAATATACTTGAATAATATTAACTTGAAAAAATATTTTATTCAGTGTAGATAATAAAGCATGTTTGCATGCTCATAGTGTGGTTTATACAAAGCTCATCTGTGTCTAAAGTTATTTCTGCTTTTGTAAACTGACACTGACGGCTTTGTGATCATTATGCTGTGTGTTAACACTATCATCACCTCTTTTCTCATTGCCTACCCTTCTTGTATTAAAATACTGTTTGAATCCTGTGGTCATTGCACCTGGAAATGAGATAGCAAGAATATTCCCTAGCTAATCCTCTGTACCGAATGTCTAATTTAGATAACATCCAGGTGTGTTTAAATCCTTGTTTGTGCATTTACTGTATGTAGAGAGCTTCACCAGGTGCATAAAACTACGATTATTATTTTTCCTCCTGTTTTGTGTGTTTGTCTGGGTGTCCTTCGTTAGGACTTGAATGAAGAAGTTTGCCCTGAGTGGATATGGGGAGGGCGAGCGGTGCAGCTGACTTTAATTTACTTTTCTCTGCGATAGGGAAGTTATCATTTATCTCATCCACAGTACCGAGCTGTAATCCGTCAGGGGACACCAGTCCCGGAGCTCATGATTCAAATACACCCATGAGGATGTGTGTGTGTGTGTGTGGATTAATGGAAACAGAGAGGGAAGAAGATAGTAATGAGATCTGGTAAGGATGAGGGGAAGTGGGCACACTACTTTATTGACCACTACAGGAAGTGCCAAAAGGTTTTAATGTGGTTAGTTTTTAAAGCACTAGATGTAATACACACACATGTTAATTTATTAGTGAGGGAACTAGGAATTATTGGGGAAAGAACAGATTTTGTTCTATCACTTTGGCTTTGTCAGTACTTTTTCCCCTTTAATTAGGACATACGAGTAATCCAGCAACCAGGTAAAGTACCCTTTAGACAGTTTAACCCTCAAAAACCTGTTTGTTCAGTCAGAAACATGCCTTTCATGCATTCTAGCAATCCCTTTGTTCATCTTCAAAAAGGTACTGATAGCAGTGTGACGTGTTTGTCTGTTTCTTGATTGCTGTGTCCTCAAGATCAGCCTTGGGTGATTGTTATTCCATGGGTCAGTGTCAAGAGACTGTTTTAAATGGAGCAGATGAATGGGGGAGGGCAAGGAGGAGAGAGCGAGAGGACGATACGGAGTGAAGCGAAGAGAGCGAAATGGAGAGAGACAGGTCCCTTTTGATTGCTGTGGTAACGGGATTAGTATTCCGAGTCCATCAGTTCCATCTCACCATCTCTTTGGTTGGTGGCAAAGCACTGAGGTCTTTTATGTGCTGCCTTCATTCTTAGGAGCTTGCATTCTAGCTAAAATCCACTCCCCTCTGAGTTTAGATGCATACAGGCTTAGAGAGCTCAAGGTTGAAGGCCACCTCTGGCAGCCGGCCATCACTACACTTGGACTGTGGTGAGGGACTTCAGGGTGCAGTGTTTTCAATCACTCTAGGCAAAAATGGCCACTTTATATTGCGCACAGGTAAATGATCTATGTTGTTTGGAGAAGTGGTGGCTACGTTATCACCAGGATTTGGATTATCACTCGAGTCAGGAACTTTTATCGTTGTGTCCTTGAGTGAGACTCTCAGGTTGCTCCAGAGGGACTGTTTTTGTAATAGGTGTTAAAGTTGGGAGTTTGCTGAGTAACTTACTCTTTCAGGCAGTGAAGGGTGTACTCAGTAAGTCTTCCTAAGGCATTAGTTAATAGTGTTGGCTATATTGATGCAGTTGTAGCTAGGGGGTGGGATTACTTGTCTTCACTTTAATGTGGTTTTGTCATTTTGGACAATTGCAGGGAGTTTTAATGTCAGAGGACATTCGTTTTGACTTTAGTTAAAGGGCATGTATAGACACTTGTGATCTTGTTTTGAAAAAAAAACTTGCTTTTCAAAATTTCACTAATTTATTTAAATTTGTCTGTTTCCCCAAAATATCCAAAAGTATACATTCATCAGATTAATTTATGGAATAATAACATAATTATTATTATTCTGGAAAGTAAAAAACATGTACCTTAACTCAAAATATTATACCGTGTTTAATAATATTATGTAAAGGAAATTGCACTGATGGAAATTACTTGGAATGTTTACTAATTTGTGTGAATTGAAAAGTAGCCAACTATTAAATACTTATTTATAAAATAATTTACTGTATTTTACCCATTAAATTAATAAACTGCAGTTTATAAAATATAAAATTTAATTTAATTTAAAAATCAGCTCATAGGGTTTAAAATAGCCTAATTTTAAGAAACACTTACATACAGGTGTACAGTATTCTTGTGTCGTTTTGCTCTTACTTGATCTAACTGCGGCTTTTGACACAGTGGATCACGGCATCCTTCTGTCTCGCCTGGAAA
>JAUCNO010000353.1:6332187-6342401 GCA_032353835.1 Enteromius viviparus
ATAATATAATATAATATAATATAATATAATATAATATAATATAATATAATATAATATAATATAATATAATATAATATCCTTTTGGCTGCTTTTGGTTGCAGCTGAAAGGATAGTATTAAAAACATATATATATAAAAAAAAAAAAACATTATATATGTTAAACTTTTGTGATGAAATGTTATAATTATATTATACTACATTATTAATATCTGTTTTAGTTCGCCACAGTGTTATTATTTGCAAATTGGATTTTGTACAATATACTATACCCTTCCTCCATAATATAATATTAATATAAACTATATTTAAATAAAAATCTATATTTAGAGCTATTTAGTGATGTAGAATATTTAAAATCGAAAATTTAATGTAGAATATACAATATAATATGATGTAATATCATATCATGTCATATTGCAATATATAGGCCTAATAGTTAACAATTATTTGTCATTATAATTAACAATTTTGTCATTATATATAGTGCTAATAGTAATAATAAAATATATTTGGTTTGAGTAAACTTGATTAATTTTGTGCGTATATTAATATGCATCTGCACAGTGAATGAGACCCAGTGCGCTCTGGACCCTTCTAACGTCCTCTTTACCCTTTTTCCACGTTGTATGTCGTCTCCTGCCTTGTCTCTCTTTTCACATGTCTTCTTCTTCCTGACCTTTCCCTTTCCTTCCCATGTGCCATCCTCTCTGCCTCCAGCTTCACCCCAGTCTGCTTGTTTCACGTCAGTCTCTCTCTCACCCCTCTGTTCAGTCTCAGTGTGAAGGCCGCTCTTGAGCTCTGTGTTGTCTGCGTCCTCTTTCTGCAGCCATGCCTCGTAGTTTCCTCTGGATTCTATTCATTCATTATGCCAGTCTCAAGTTTATAGCTGAAGTTCTACTCAAATGGGGGTTCGGAAGCTAATCGGAAGAGAAGATGAACCAATCACACGTGTCCTCGCATGCTGGGGTTTGTTGTTTCTTCTACAGTGCCGCTCCGGTCTCAACCAACAGGATCCGTCTCTGAAATTAGTTATTACCCCACTGAGATGAGCAATAAATCATTTGTCTGTTACGTTTCAATTCATTTTCAGTTTGAACAGTTGATCCTGCCTGGAGTTGAAGACCTCCATTAGGATGACAGTTGAAGGGTTAAGGGTGACATCCAATCACTGTGATTGTCTTTTATTTGAGGAGGCACAAATGAACAGCTGGGCCAGTCTGGCCGAGCGGCTTTTGACTGACAGTGATTACAACCTGTCAGAGAGCAGATCTTCCACCTGTCCTCACCTATCGAAAGGCGCCCATGTGTAAAAACATCTCATGCGCCTCGTATTCAAATTGCATTTATGAGTGGCCACTGACGTGTAATCTGCAGATATAATTTAACACTGGACTCGACATAATATACCTTCTCCCGGTTTACACTAAAGGATGGTTAGCTGTGTGAATCTAAATGGGGATGTTGTAAACATTGGCGTGTTTACTCCCACATTAATTCAGCTCTATTTGAGAATATGATTACAGTGATGGCTTGCATCTCTGTAATCAAAATGTGAGCAATTTCAGTTCCAGTCTAGTCATCGGATCATCATTGTAAGTTACTCAAATTAATAATTTTGTTTCTTGGTTAATAAGAGATGGAATTGTACAACAGATTGTACAGTAGTTTTTTATTTTTTATTTTGAACTAGCATATGCTGATTGTCCTCATTAAAAAAAAAAAACAGTTTTAATAAAGAATAAAGTCAATATGTGCCGATAAGACAGATATCGGCTTGCTACTCTATTGGCTTATTAGAGGAATGCGGTTTTAGACTTATTTATATATGGCAGTTTGTCTTGAAAAAAAGAGAAAGAGATCTCTAAGTTAAGAGTTAAGAGATCTCTTAACAGTGATCAAATGTAAATATGTTTTCAAAATTGTGGTGTATTAATTAGTCTACCAAACTAAATAATAAATGAATAAATGTCTTATACATTCTCTACTGATTTATGCAATGGACGGTAAAGCTGAGTCTTCAGAAGCAATATTCAGTGTCACTTTGTCAGTGTTATTTTTTGTATTGTGAATAATACTCAATAAACAGCATTTATCTGAAATAGAAATATTGTGTAATGCTTTTTAATAGTTAATTATCTGTAATCTTTATTTTCATGTTAATGTGTCCTTGCTGGATTTATACCTAGAGTTTTGGATTTAGAATATAATGAGCAGTGTTTCCTGACATCTTATATACATGCATTAAAGATATACTTTCTTCTTGTTTATTCCAAAGAGAGAGAGAGAGAGAAATTAAGCTAGAAACACCGTAAGGCCAAAGGCACAATCATTATGTTCTCAGTTACGAAAAGCAAATTCTTTTAAATAGTGTTGATTTTTCATGTAATTGCCTTAACAAAATGAAAAAATGTTCATTAAAACATTTGCTGTTTCTTAAAAATATAAAATGCTTTAATGGACAAATGCACACGCAGTTTATTACAGTCCGCTACATCAGCAGCATAATCAAACTCAGGTTAAATGCAACTTGCTAACATCTCAGAATTAGCTAATAACACATTGCTGAACCTTTCTTTTTTTTTTTTTTTTGATTTACTGCAGCCATATGAGCTCATCAGTTTATGTAATTCAGCTAAAATAGATTTAGGAGAAATCATAAACCATAAGAAATCAAATAAAGTAAAGCAGCAAGGCCAGAACTCCTATAGCGATAACCCTGAACACTTAGATGCATCTGTTTGTTTATGTCTGTGTATGAATTACAAGTGAGGGATACTCTAAGTATTCATTTGATGTGCTGAAGTCAGTGTTATTTCCTTAATTATACAGTTGATTGCACTCTGCCTTTCCTTTTATGTTGTTGTGAAGAAAAGTGAGATGCCATAAATGCTCAGCTGTGTTTGTTGGGTTTCAGCTGCAGCTGCTGTCTCTCCTGGCAACCACAATATGCAGGATCTCTCTCCTCATTGGCTGCTGATTTTATGAGCGATGATGAGTCATGGAGGCGAAGACAGACAGGCCACATTTATCCATGTTTATTGAGTTTGTGAGGGTTTAAAATATGGTTATTATTTATCATGTTCTTGCTCCGTGATCTCAGACAGAGAATGCAGCTGTATCTTATTTTGTAGTATGTTGTTCTGCCAACATTTAAAGAGTTTTATTTTATTTTATTTTATTTATTTTTTATAAAAATGTTTTAACCATTTTGTTTTTTTCCCCCTATTTTATTATAACCTGCACTTATGCGGTTGTCTATTTACAGTTTGTATATATATATATGTTTGTTTGGTCTTCTTGTGGCTACCTGTACCTTGAAGTAATGTTACACGGTACATTTTTCTCAGTTTGATGAACATCTGCTTTGACAGAGCAAAGGTGACATAGGCGTTTTGGTTCATCATGTGCTCTGTCTTCCTTAGAATCCATTAGATTGAGAGATAATTTGATTTCAGTTCATACCATCAATCACATCAAGATACGCTTGGATGAAATATGAATATCTACCCCAAACCCTCCCATTTAAATAAGATAAGAGTGATATTAGAGGTTAATATGCACAGATGCTGAAATTGCTGCAGAAAGTCAAAAGACGTAACATCTCCCCTACTGTGAAACAGATAGTGCATACTAGAAAGCATTCATTATATAAACATAAAGCCATAAGATTAATGGCATCATTTGATGGATGAAATTTTAAAAAAAATTCTTAGTTTCGAAGATGCTGAATATGTGTCCATTGAGGCATGCAGGCCTTCTAATGTTTTGCAAAGGATCTTGGGATATGAGATGTGAAACATTTGAAAGAGTTTTTTTTCTTTCTTTTTTTTTTCCACAAAACACTGCAGAAATTCATAAATGCTTTAACAAAATGAGTCATAAGCGATGGGTTTTGGATTAGCGACATGGGCTCCAAAAGCGTCATGCCCCCTGTGTTTTATTTATTCACATTGAACTTCACCAGAAAATATGAATCTCATTAATCAAACAAGAAATATTCACTGCACATTGATCCCTTTTTCATCCATTATGCAAAAGATCTTGTATTTTTTATTTTTTTTTGATGGTCAGGGACAATGCTGATATGGCCAATGGCAGAACCTGTACTGCGTGTTTGCATATTCTCTATTGATATCCACAGTTAATCTACTCTATACAGTAAAGTTAGATACTAAATGTCCTTGCTGTCTTTTATACACAAAAAAAAAACAATGAATAGTAATCAGTAGATTTTTCTTTTCCTAGCTTTTATTAATTCTTACTCATTTTTAAGAAATTAAAAGCTGAAACACCTGCAATAGGCAACATTAGAACTAAAATCATTATCATGTGTGGTTTCTCATAAGTTTTAACGCTAATGTTATCAAGCCTCTATTTAGCTTCCTGTGCTTTTAGGTTTGTCTCAGTAGTCCATCTCTCTTTAATTAATCAAACACAATTACTCTTTTCTTTGCACTAGTCTTCTCTGAAACCCATTAGACTACAATTTTCATGAAATTAATGTGTTACTTTGAGCACCTTTAATGTACAGGGTAAGGTTTATTCTAATACAATGCATTGCAATTTAATGTTCATGATGAAGAGGTGATCCTAAAAAAGCATTTTTCAATACAGAATTAAAAAGTTAATTATTTAAGCAGGTTTTAAATATGAAAGTTAATATGTAATTTCTTCTATCTGTGTTACATAGTACTCTTTTTTATTTAAAGAATGTGTTATGAGGACTATTTTATAATACTTAGTCTATCTATCTAAAAAAAAAAAAAAAACATAATGAAATTCTCCTTATTATTATTTTTTATTTTTATTCTGATGGTGTAGTTTGCAAAAATTCAGGTAAAATCAATATCATAATCACTCGGTTTGTTGAAGGGATCTCACAGGTTTGTATCAGGGTAAGTAAGTATTTACAAACACTCTATAGACCAACACAGACCCTTGCTGTACCCCGTCTCTGTCCGTTCCTCCGACCGCCTGTTTCCTGTTTGTGTCTGTCCCTCACTTCTATGTCCTTCTCTTTCCTGTCCTTCCTTCACATCCATACTGTCTTATTCTGTTCTCACCTGTGCACCTCTCTCTCTCTGTGCGTCTCCCTGTGGTTGTGTTTGCAGTGGAGGGGCAGTGGTTGGACTGGGCGGCCTGGTCTCAGTGCTCTGTTTCCTGCGGCTCTGGCACTCAGCAGAGGCAGCGGCGTTGCAGTGTGTCAGTTCACGGCTGGGCGGAGTGTAAGGGGCCGCATGCGGAAACTCGTGAGTGCACCAACCCGTCTTGTGGGGGTAAGTTTTTCTCTGGTGAGCTTACAGTCTTAAATTGACAGGTAGTTTATGTGCACAGCTGCAATTTGTTTGCTGTCATGGTCTAATTAATTGCAGCGAACGCTCTGAATTGTCTATGGTACCAAACCACAGAGATTTAGCGGTCTGCACCACTCAACTTGTTCCACAGATACGCTGCTGTGTCAGCATATGCCAGTTAGCACCACTGATAATAATTAATAAGCGCAAATTAGCTTCATGCAGGTGCTTTATGGCCACATTCACACTGCAGCTAAATATGGTTGTCACTTCACTTTTAAGTGCTTTCTCGTGTTTTATGCAACAGTTAGTTACAGTCCTCAAATCGGACTGGCGGAACAGTGTTATAAATAGTGTTATTTTGGAATCACTGATGCATTATTATAGTATTTGTTGAGATTAATTTCATTTTTGAGTATTAGTAATTTAGTATTTTTATTTTCTTACTTTCTTTTTATTTTGTGCTGTTTTACAGTCTAGCAGCACAGAGTCATTTAAAATGTGTGTTTACTGTGTTCCAGTCAAGAGTATCAGAACTACATTTTGTAGATGGTCAATGACTCTAATTTTATATCTTGTTTCTTGTTTTCTTCTTCTGGTGCAGGTGGTGGGAACTGGGGTGCTTGGAATCACTGGAGCTTGTGCTCCAAGACCTGTGACTCTGGTTGGCAGCGGCGGTTCCGTATGTGTGAAGGCACTGGGATCCAGGGTTACCCTTGCGATGGCTCTGGAGAGGAAGTGCGTTCATGTAATGACAAGAAATGCCCAGGTGCGTGTTCATGATTGCATTTATTTTATTTCTTCCTCTTGGCTCCTTATCTTTCTCTTTTCTTCTGATTTGGGAACTCTAATTTCTTACACAAAGCTATTGGCTTATAAAGCCAATTATCAGTATGCTTCAAACACGTGTGAAGGTTTATGGCATATGCTCTTCTGAGGTTGAAAGTCAACATATTTTTTAAAACATCAGTGAAAGCTTCTTAATAAGGCTTTCAGATTCCTCTAGTTGTACCTTGTTTGTAAAAATTGCCCTTGCTTTTGTCTCTCTCTCCTTTTTCCCCCTTTTCTTTCAATCAGTCTAATTCCTTTAGGCCTCTCTCATTCATTCTCTCTGTCTTTTTCCATATTTAACATTCTCTCTTCTCCTTTGTTTCCATTTCTTCTCTCGTTCAATTGAGACGGGTCATTCTTTGCAGAAGGGAATTGTTCAAAGTGCTGCTATGTGTGATTTGTCAGCATGTCAAGCAGCACAGCAAACAGCAGATTTTAATAAGCATGCCGTTGACTGCAGCTTTGGGAGGCTATAGATTAAATAAATGTCAAACATTGCCGCAGAGCTTATATCGGGCACAGGGCTTTGATGGCACCAGAAACTTGAAGACAAAAATCTGTCCGATAGCTTTGTCGGTCTGTATTATGTTTAGATGAAAAAGGTAGGGTTCTGTTCTCCATCTCTCTCAGCTTTCAAACCAGTCCCCTTCTGTATCTCACCCCTGGGTTGTTCTCAGTTCTGAAGAAGCTTTTGAATGAAAGTTGGAGAGAGATGTGTGTTGTTGTAGTCGCTGATCTTCACAGAGCTTGCCTTGTGCAATGCAAAAACTGATTTTCTTAATCAGTATTTTTTTTTTGTCCTTGTTTCAGTGAAATATCTAGAGACACAAACCTAACTAAAATAGATTTCAAATATGAGAAATATATTTGACAGTGGATAAAAAAAGAAACTTAATTAAACATAAGTAGACTTACATTTGTCAGATTTTTTACTGTCAAGTTTAATTGATTTATGTCATTCATTCATTTAAACAATATTATATTACAATATTTATTTATGTATTTATATTTTTACTGGAACAAAAAAAAAAACCTATTGATTAAAATGCTATTTTTGGGATATTTTCGAAATATTCTACTGGAAACCACAGACACATTTATTTGTTTTTCTATTTCAATATCTCTATCTATGTGAGAGCAATCAGTCAATCATCAATAGGCTTTATATTTGATGCTAGTTTGTACAAGTCTCTTTTTCAGTGGTTAATCTCCTACTTTTGGTTCATACTGTGTGCAGCACCTCATGAAATATGTAAAGATGAGTACCAATTAGCCATGACGTGGAAGAGAGCCTCAGCTGGAGAGACGGTATACAACAAGTGTCCATCTAATGCCACTGGTATGTCATTGCACACATTCAACAATACATGTGTTGGAGGCATTTTGGAAATAACACAATGACTTGCGCTCATATTATTCTAACCCATGACCCAAAAAAACTAAATAATGACAGTCTATCCTCGATGTATTCATTTAAGTCATCATTCACTGATAATGCCATTGTCTTGCCAAATTATTAAAGTAATTCAAAGGGATAGTTTACCTAATATATATATATATATATATATATTGATATATATTGAACTTTGATTGTATTCATCATCAAAAAAAACTAGGACAGCTTGAAGGTGAGTAAATCAGGAACTGTCCTTTTAAATCATTATTCACTAATAATCTTCCCCTTGATCTAGTAATTCCTGGTTTAGTGAGTAATCAAAAGTTGCCGTTCCTAAGGACTAATTCATGACCATTGTGCACTTTAGCTCTATCCCGGCTTGCTCAAGGACAAGCATTCCTCTAAAAAGTTTATTGTACATTCATCTGGATAAAAATGTCAGCTAAGTGACAAATTGCTAGTCAATTAAAACCGCTCAAGAAAAGTTAATGATCCGAGCTTGATTAGCTTCAGAGTGCACGCCACTGCCTACATCACATAAAACTCTAAAACTACAATCTAATGTTGTTTTGGCCATAGCCAAAGATGCCATATCTAATGCAATCTCTGATACATTTGTTTCTTCTCTAACCGTGACACGCAGCTTTATTAAAAGATTTTATGATCGGTTAAACCACATTATAAAACTCTGTCAACGGTGCAGTCGCTCAGCTTCCAAAACCAACATCTCACAACATGCTCAAAATAAGATGGTTTCCAAACAGTTAATCAGCATTCAGTTCTTAAGCCCATTGAGATGAATTAGTGGTGTATGAGAGAGAACTTAATGAGGATGTTTACAGCCCAATATGTGCCGCTGCAGAAAGTTAATATAACAAAGATATCAAGTCAGATTGTGGCTGATTGAAATGTCAGACGTTGCCGCAGAGCTTACACTGGTCCCAATAAAAACATTTCTTTCTTTGCTAGGCTGTGGATTTCACACATTGACATGTTGTAGTTTTGGACACGATGATGTTCATGTTTTGCGAATGTTATATATAAAGTGTTCTGCACTCTTCAAATTTGCTTGAGAGTTTCTAACTCTTCCCAGCGCAGTGGGAGTTTTTGGGGGTTATTTATGCCCTCTGAGTAGAGCGTGCAATAATTTTCAGCTTCTAGTGAAGAAAGACACCCAAGGCGCTCAGTGATTTTTACCTAATAAAAACAGAAAGACCTAATAAATGATGTCTTTGAAGTGGGAGCGCAGAGCAGAGTGTTGAATGAGGTCAACGGTGAGCTGTAATCTATATCAACTCCACATCCCAGCCAGCACGGACTGTCATGTACGCTCACCCCCAAAAGAAAAGATTTCAATTCCTGCAGAGAACGACTCGCTTGACTTTTCCTGGGCTACGTTTCCACATCTGCCTGCGTTCCCTGTGTGAATTTCAGGCCCATTTTTATCCTAGCAAGGGCACCGAGGGTGAAACCACAGTTGAGTCTTATTGGCCTTGATCTGAATGATGCAAGTGGCAGAAATTTTTTTAAGCAAAACTGAGATTACAGCAGTGTAAATGATTCAAAACAATACTCAGAACAGACATTATCCCAGACATTATCGTGTGCCGCGTCCCAGTGAAGTCTTTTATATAAAGCGTGTGAACATCACAGTAGGTGTCTGTCAAACCTTGACATGTTGTTATTGCTTGTGCCCAACGGTGATAACGATCTGTTTTTTCTTATTTTTCCCTGTAGGATCTGCTAGTCGTCGTTGTTTGCTGGACGCTAATGGAGTTGCTTACTGGGGTCCTCCGAGCTTCGCCCGATGTGTCTCACTCGAATATAGATATTTACATTTATCTGTGAGTACATGGATGTGGATGACATGCTGTGAGGTCACAAAATGGGGAAAACTTAGATTATGAATATTAATTTGGTTATGCCCATTATTTAGCAAACTTTTACTCTTTTGATAAATAGTTTGCGGGATTTATTTAGAAACTAGCTCTAGAGTATTCCATCTTTTTATACATTATAAGATAATGCTACTTGGTTTCAGAGATCAATAGGTTTATTTTTTAATAGCTTTATTAAGAATTATAATAATCAAAACATAAATAAATTTGTTGTTAAATTAATTCAAATACACTGTTTACTACTACTACTACTACTACTACTGCTAGGGCTATACTAGGGCTGCTGCTAATAATAATGATAATAATAACAATATAATTATTATTTCTAATTTGATTATATACATAATTACATATTAATAGCAATAACAATGCTACTACTAGTAATAATAATAATAATAATAATAATAATATTATTATAATTAATAATACATGTAATAAAAATACATAAGTTTAGTATAATTAAATCCATTTTATTATTAATACCACTAACAATAATACTTATGCTAATAATAATACAGTTATTATTTTTTTATTAATTACATACATACTGCTACTGCAACTACAACTACAAACTAATATTATAACTGTTATTAATATTAGTTATATATAGCTAAATAAATTAAACAAATCTTTAGTTAAAAAAAAATAGTTTAGTTTAGTATTTTCATTTAGTGTAGTTTGTTTTATTTTTTATTGTATGTTTTTTTAGTATGCATGGACATACACTCAACAAAAATATAAACGCAACACCTTTGTTTCTGCTCTGATTTTTCATGAGATGGACTTAAAGATCTA